>VDFB02010190.1:131213-410095 GCA_007258455.2 Sequoia sempervirens
TCATCTCACTCTCCCTTGGGCACATTTCCTTCATCATATCATGGGCGCATTTTCCTAAGACAAAATTTCTTCATCTTGAGGGTGCATTTGAGATCTCCTCCTTTGGGTGCATTTGAGGGGTTGTAGTTTCATTTTCATTTCCTTAGACAATTCTTTCATCTTCTTCAAGGGTGCATATGGAGGTCTTCTTTCATTTTTCTATGCCTTAGGCATATTTTCATTCAACTTACTCATCTTGTTCACATTGGGCGCATATGGGGGTACTGCTTTGAGATCACGCCTTAGAATGATTTTCACCTCCATCCATTCCACTTTGGGTGCATTTAGACCCTTATGTGTGCACTTTAAATCATCTTCATCTTGAGCACATTTAATTCTCTGTGTTATGGGTACTCTGACTTCCTTGGTCTAGGCGCAAATCATCTATCTCCTTATTAGGCACAATTTGAAGGGTGTTCCATTTTTCAACCTTAGAAAATTTTCATACCTTCATACTACCTTGGGCGCATTTACCACCTTGTTGCTCCATTTTTCTTGCCTTATATGTTTTTCATATCTTACTCCATGGTGGGCACATTTCATGTCCTCTTTGCTTAGGGCGCACTTGGAGGGGTCTACTCCCACTTTCATTGCCTTAGAAACCTTTCTCCATCTTCTACTTCCTCTTGGGTGCATTTAATGGGTGGAGCTTTCATTTTCATGACTTCAAAAAAAAATTATCTCCTTGAGGGCACATTTCATAGGGTCTTCTTTGTGTTGAGGACGCATTCCAAAGGGGGAGCTCATAACTTAAAAAAACTTCACTCAACTTCTTCAAGGGCGCATTTTAGGGGTTGTGCTCTTATCTCTCCATGTTAGGCACATTCAAGGGGGTCTACTTTCATTTTAATTCCTTAGAAAAATTTTATGCCACCCTACTCTTCCTAGGGCGTATTTTACCCCTAATGCTTTTTTTTTCTTTCCTTAGAAACTTTTTCTCAATTTCTCCACACTTTGGGCGAATTTAGAGGGGTTGTCTTTTATTTTGACTTAGGAAAATTTCAATCAACTTGAGGGTGCACTTAAGGGGTTGAGCTTTCATCTTCATGGTTTAGAAAAAAATTTCTCGTCTTATGTCATCATGGGTGTATTCAAGACCCTATGTGCTTCATGTTCATGACTTAGGAAAATTTCACCCTAGCTTTCCCTTGTTTTCTATTTTTAGCAATTTTTGAAGCCTTTGTGACTCATTGATTTTTGACTTCTCAAGGCTTGATTTTTGCTCACCCTGACCCTCATGGCATGACTGACCTATTCACACCTACCTTTTGTGTGCACCTACTATTTTAGGCCCTGTTCTGGAAGTGGCTTACTAAAAATAGCAAGTATGTGGATCACACTCATATTTTACTAGTAGATTCCTCGGAAGATGCTGATTGCAGTGGAATACCTTAGTTTTCATTTTTTCTCAAGTTTTGCCCTTCATTTTAGGCATGAAAGTAGGAAACCCTAATTTTACTACATGCACTTTTGTAGACCTCTGTTTGATGTCGTTTTCATTGCATGTTGCTTTGTTTTGAAAGTTGAAGTGTTGAAGTTGCTTCAGTGACACCATGCCTACCAAAGATGAACCTGCTAAAAATAGAAAGTTGTCAAAATTTGCTCAAATTTTGCATGCAAGTCCCCCAAAAGGGTCTAAACTAAGTGATATGATCAAGATTTCCAAAACCCTAGAAAAAGGCCCTGAAATGGGGCACCTACTAAAAATAGTAAGTTCTAAGAATTGGCTCAAAATTTGTAGGTAAGCACTTTGAAGGGTCCTGAATCTAATGTAACAGACAATTTTTCACAAACCCTAGTAGAAAGGCCTCAAATAGGGGGCTTACTAAAAATAAAAAGTTTTCTAATTTAGCTCAAATTTTGTACGAAAGTACTCAAAGGGCTTAAAACATGGTGTAGCAATTAGAATTTTTAAAAGTCCTAGGAAAAAGGTCCTAAATTGAGTACTTACTAAAATTAGTAAGTTGTCAGAATTTAGTGAAAATTTAATGGGAACTTTCCTGAAGCCTCTAGATTGCAATGCTAAGCTTAGATTTTGATTTTCCAACTTAATTTGACCTCAAACTAGCCTAAAGAATGAAAACCCTAATTTTTCAAGATGCACTTCAAACTTAGCCAACACTCCAAATTAGGCCAAAAGATAGGTACATCCCCATAAAGACATTAGGAACTGAGAGAGACTGCCACAAAACCAAAGCCCAAAGACCCGAATGGAGCAAACAATTAGGGCATCCCCATTTTGAATGGGGTGATGTATGAAGAGGTCACAACAGGTTGCAGATGGGTATACTCTCAATTGTGAGAGGATGATTCTGGATCTTCCAATGAAACTCAACAATTATGATTTTAAAGCAGATTTCTATGTAGTAAATGTTAGAACTGTAAAATTTTGAAAATTTTATAGTTAATGAGTCTACAAAATTTTCCTCACCATAGGCACAATTTCCTCTCTTCATAATATTTTTCCCATATTTTTTGCATGTGGTGCCATAATTTCCATCGGGTCATGAATATTTCGTTGCATAATCCATATCGGCAAGAGAGGGACAAGGTCTCCCCGATCTATAATGTTTTTTTCACTAATGAATACTTGTTGCAGAATATCGGCAAGACCTCAGAAAGATCACACCAATTAGAATTTATACTCAAGCACTTATCGACATAACACATCTATCATCTTCGTGAGAGAAGGGTCATATCGGCAAGAGAGTTGTTATCAGAATGAGTCATAATGAACTCATATATGTCTCACCGATTAGCGCTTGGAGTGATGTATCAGCCAAACAAAATATTATCGGAGTGATGTCTTACCGAAAGCATCAGGTCTTGCCGATAAAGTGCAAGGGGATTCCATCAGAAGGCTATTGGGAGGAAGTCACGTAGTCTTGCCGACTCAAATGTCAAACTGATAGAGATATGCATCGGCGAGACAATTGGCATCGGTATGTGTCTTATCGAATTTTCAAAGTCATGCCGAGGTGTGGTTTCATCGGCGAAAGTATGATTATGCCTCAGAGACCAGAAAGTTACCACAGGGTGTATCTCGATAAGACACAATGAAGTCTATGAAACATCTCCCCAACACGGAATTATTACAGCGATATACAAAACTAAAGCGATAGCCATCGGTGAGATTCCAAATGTCGATGAGACTGCAGGATGTCTTGGCGAAAGGTTTAATGAACGTTGCAAAAGGATATCACCCTAGATTTGAAAATTTCTCACCGACAAGACCTTTGATGCGACAGTATGAGTTTCAAATAAGTTTTCATTTCTGCTTCAGCTGACAAATTAATGGCACGATGGGATATAATAGGGAGAATTCAATTGAAGGAATTTGTGTTGAATTGGTAACAGGAATCAACAAGGCGAACGAGGAGCTAGGGAATTCTTTCATTCTGAAAGCTTCAAGCAGATACAGTAAGTTTTTATACCTTAATTCCTCTGGTCTTAATTACTGTCATTTTAAGAAAATGACAGGTATGACTCCTGAAAAGAGGAGAAAAATGTTGGAAAACGCTAGTATCATGATCTTTCCCGGGCTTGATCTCAATTCTACACTTGTCTTTGATAGTTTCTTAAGGGACAAAAATGCTACACACAAGCTTGACAAAGGAAAGGTAGCAGAAGTGTATGTTGGATCCAAATACAATACAGATAAAGGATCATTGATGATTTGGGCCTTGTATCCAACCCACAGGAAGTTAGTATTCATTGATACTGAAAAGGGATTCGTGCATGTCATGAATTTGAAAGTTGGGGAAGCTGATCCTATGGCTACTGTAAAAATTGGGATAAATATTGCAAAATTGAACAAAGCACAAATTCAAATGTTGATAAAAGAAAGGGAAATGTACAAACTAAATAACGAAAGGGTGCTGAGAGAAAATGACATATTAAAGGATTTAGTAGGTGTTACTATGAAGACACCCAAGATGATTACTCAGGGCGAAAGTTCTTAGTCAAGGGATCATTGGGAAGGATCAAGTGCTTACTCCCAAGGAAAATATGATGCACTTGTGGAAATAATCAAGAAGAGGCAAGATGGTTTAACATCTTGGTTGAGTAAGTTATGGGGGAAGTATTCTCATACACTTGCTGAATTGAAAGAGCATGAAAGGATGAATGAACGAATTATGGAGAAGTTTCAAGAAGTGATCTAGAGAGATGCTGCTAATAGTGTAGCAATTGAAAATGCAAATCATTTTATAAATAGGCATCAAAAATTTTATGATGAATTGCAGGGCAATGTGCAGGGATTGATAGATGCTGCTAAGAAAACATCAACTGTGTTCTTTGATGATAGAGGAAAACTAAAAGAAGCTTCTGGATGGAAAGGTGAGAATGAATCGATGTTGCGCGAAATTCTGAAGGTTTCTACTGCTGAAAACATGATATTGGAGGATGCAAGTGAGTAGAATGAAAAAATTATAAGGATGGAAATTTCAATATGGAACGCAATTGGAGATGCAGATACACATGAGCATTGGGACTATTTGGATCATCTGACTAAGACTCATTTGTGGATAAATAGAGCTTAATCATCTTTCAATCTATTTGTTATGCAAACATATGACACTTCTGAAAGGACGCGTCCTTTCATGTTTTTGATGTACAAATATCTATTTCGGAAACGAAATAGAAATATAAGATAATAGGATAGAATATAGGATAGAAGAGATACAATAGAATACAATGTTTCGCTGATATGAGACGATGATGCATGTTTGAAATTATGGAGTTATCAATGGAAATCATTTAATATGGTGCAGTCATTTCTGGTATCAGTTGTTTATTGTGTTCATTGAGAGCATTATTGAAGTTGTCTCCAAAGTTGGTGTTTTCTGATTATTTAAATTGGTGTAACAAGTTTATATCCAGTTTCTCAGTGCACATTTGTTGTATTTGTATGGTCAATTGATTGGTTCTTTCAAGTAAAGATTAAATCCTTTAAGTTGATCATAGTAGTTAGAGAATTTCAGTTGGATCATTAAGAACTCAGTAATCATAACCCTGCATGTTTATAGAAGTTATAAACTAAATTATATGTTGAACGACTTGAATACCTACCAGAAAGAAGCACTTGTTTTATATTCCTTTTGACTCTACATACCCTATAAGGCACTAGTCTCCACATTTTCATCATTCAGTTTTACTCAATTATTTTACATCTATTAACTGAACATATTAGGATTTAGTGAATATTGCTATACAATTTATACCAAATTTAATTTTATTTGTCCACTTCCATCTTCCATCATGGACAAATCACTACAAGAGAGAAGATCATAAGTCAAGTCTACCCAATTCATATAGGTACACCTGTCTAGGTCTAGCAGCACCTAAAGAGTAGAAAGCTTAAACCATTTGGCTTTGTCTGTTACCCTAAAACGTACCAAGAGATTGGAAACTTCTTGAGGTATTCTTACCTGCATTTTTGAGGGCTAACAAATTGGTGACTCTGCTGGGGATAAATCAATTCAGAATCAAGGCCTTAATCATAGAGTTAGAAATATTGTACAGACTCCGCTAGGAATAATAAAAAACAAACATTTTCTCACTTTTAAGAAAGTGAGTGGCGACTCTGATAAAAACATTGCAACATGAATGGAAGAAGATCTCAATATAGGGGAGATCATACTGGAGCCCCTGCTGGCAGTAGCAAATGGAAACACAAGGAGGATAGGGTTGATAAGGTTAAAAGGATAAATGAGGACATGTGCATGATGAAAAAAGATAAAGCATCAATACCACATTGTGAAACATATGACCATTATGACACATGGAGAGATAATTCAAGTGCAGAGCCTTGTACCCTAGAAGATCAAAGAAATCTTTTTTACAATCCTCAGAAATAGGCTGAGTTTAGAGCTGAACTTGAGGCTGAACAAATCAGAAATCAGCAAGAATATGATCTGAAAATGCAGGGTAATCAGAATGAACTTATTGATCATGAATCTGCTCAAGAAAATTACGAATCTTTAACCTACAAAGAAGTTAAAGCATGGTTTGAATCTCAAAAAGTTGAGAACATTACTCAAATTGCAAAAAGCTTAGAACATTACTCAGACAGCCGGTTTCCCCCCAAAGTATGTACCACCTTATAAGTAGGGTAATCATGGTGCAGGGCCTTTTGATCCACCAAGGGTTCCTCACCATCAAGTAGGGAATCAGTACAGACAGCCAAATCATCCACCTCATATTCCCACACAATATACAAATATGTAGCCACCTCATAATCAGCATTATGTGCCACAACATCATACACAATTCAATAATCCGATGTACCAATATCAGTATCCACCTAACCCTCCCCCTCACCAGTATACAACAATGATCAGACAGTTTGATTTAGTAGGGTTTCAATTATACCCTTACCCTATGGATGGCAGTTGGAGAGGTATGTTGCCTAAGTTTACAGGGAGTAGTGCAATTTCTGCTGAAAACCATTTAAGGAGTTTCAATGCCTTCATTCAAGATTTGGATGTACCTTATGAAGATTTACATATGAGGTTGTTCATGATGTCATTTACTGAAGAAGCTAGAGATTGGTTCAACAGCCTCTATTGATTCTCTCCAAATATTTCAGGATCGATTCTTTAAGCAATATGGGAATCAAAGTGCACCTGATGCTGCTCTTCATGAATTGATGAGAATTCAGAAAAATCAGAATGACTCAATTTATGATTTCAACCGAAGATTCAATAAACTGCAAAATAAAATACCTCCTGGATCAAAATTTCTAGACTCTGTGGCATTGAGTGTTTATTTGAATGCGTTCGATCCTAAAATAGGGTATGAACTGAGAAATAGGTTCCCAAGAGATTTGGATAAATCCCAGAAGATAGCATTAACAATTGAAAACAATAGGAGGGTTGTTGGGATAATTGATAAAAGAGACAACCCTAGGGCTCCCCACAAACCAATAATTATCAATACAAATAGGAGAACACATACAGGAATGAAAGGCTGAGGTTACATGACATGCCTTATAACACAAATTGGAAAGATGGAAAACCTATAACAGATAGGTCTAGAAACAAAGAAACTCATGATCCACTGAGGAAGAAGGGAACCTATATGGTAGATAACAATTATTTCTGTGAATTTTGTGATAAGCCACATTCCCCAGATTATTGTATTATAGCCCAAAGAATGCAAGAAGAAGGAATGTTGATAAGAAACAGTGGAGAAGACCACATAGTGTACTTGAATACAAATAATTTTCACCATATTGAGGAGAGGTACTCATCTTCAGAGGATGAAGGTTATGAGTATGATGTTTCAAATCATAAATACAATGTCCATATGGCTGAACAACAGGTCCTTTCTGACTTTGAAGAAGATTGTACAGAGCCACATTCTGTTGAAATACCTACTCAATGCAGTATGAGGAAACTTACTGAAGAGGAGATAGAGAGATTAACCATTGTTGTAGTTGAAGAAGCAAAGAGTAAGTACTGGTTGAGAAATAGGACAGTAAATGAGAAGAAGGTGTCCCCAGGGGAATCTTTATGAAAGAGCAAAAGGTGACACAAGGAACTGTGAAAAAGGCTAAAAATAAACAACATGATAAAAGTGAACAAAAGCCTATCCAAAAGGAGGAAGTGAAGGAAATGCAAAATCCTGATTAGCCAAGTAAAAGAGAAAAGGAGGAAAACAAAGGAGAAATCTCAGAACAAAAGAAAATGGTTAAGGCAGAGGGTTCTTCCTTTGACTTCACTCAGGCTTTATCTTAGGTAAAGATGTATGTTCCACTTCTTGAGATGATGAAAATTAAGGAATACAAAGACAATGTTGTTCAATTAATAACAAATGGGAATAAAAAACATATAAATTCTGAAAGCAAGATGGCCACTAAAACTGTTAATAGGAAAGAGAAAGTAAATACTCCAGAAGTGTGCCTTAATAGTGCATTATTAAATCCCCCACAAGTTGATCCTTTTTCACTACATTACTCATAAATAAAAAACTGCTGAGGAATTGCATGGTAGACTCTGGTGCTGCTATAAATATCATGCCAGTGGGAGTTATGAAACAGCTTGGCATGTGGATGGATACCAATGGAGGCAAGTGCTATGCAATGGATAATTGACCTGTTCTTGTGGTGGGTATAATGAAAGATATTGAAGTCAAGCTAGCTACTTATCCTCAGGTGGCCTATAACATTGATATAATAGTAATTGACACCCCTCCTTAGTTTGGGATGCTTCTATCAAGACAGTGGACAGCCACCGTTGGTGGAAATGTCCAGTTTGATCTCTCTTATGCAACAATTCCGGTAAATGGTCAGGAAGTGAAGTTATATAGGGAGCCAAGGATGAACTAGGTGGTTGACTGTGTACCACAAGATCAAATCAATTATTTTTGTGATGTCGATCTTGGGAGTTTTAAGATAGAACCAGCCCATCTAGAAGTAGTCAATGCTGACCCAATTGAAAAGCATGTGGCACAAAATTGCAATGGTGTGTGGAAAATGTATTTTGATGGAGCATGCAGCAAGAAGGTAATGGAGCAGGGATAGTGTTTGTTTCACCTGAAGGTATTACATTTAAGTATTCATTCCTGTTAACATTTGAATGTACAAACAATGTGGCAGAATATGAAGCTTTATTGACAGGTTTGAACATAGCTGTGAAACATAAAATCAAGTTGTTGGCTGTTCTAGGGGATTCTGAGTTGATCGTTTCACAAGTTAAGTCCAAGTATGCAGCAAAACATAAAATATTGAAACAATACATAAATTTTGTATGGGACACAATTGAGTTGTTTGATGCCTTCTCAATTCAGTAGATTGATAGGTCAAAAAACATAATGGCAGACTTTCTAGCAAATGTGGCACTGAAAAGAGATGACATTACATTGGCTGGAGTATCACAAATTTAATTCAATACTAGGCCTGTAGTGCCTGATAACATATATAGTTGGCAGGTCTTCAATGATGATACTGATCTTTTGAAATTCCTCCACTGTATAGATCAATATGAAGCCCAAGAAATTGATTTCAATGCCTTTGTTGAAGAAGTGGATGGGAGGCAAACATTATTTGGGAAGGAGATCTTATAGCTTAAAACAAATAAGCTTCCTAAAGGCTTAGTGGCATTGGAGAGGGTGTATGATGGAAATGATCGGTCCCTCATGAAGCAAGCACCAATCAAGAGGGAGGATATTGAAGAGATTAACTTGGGAACTGAAATTGCACCAAGAAATGTGTACATTGAGAAGAAAATAAGCCCTACAATTAGAAGAATGTTGATAGAGTTGCTGAGAAAATATAAACATGTGTTTGCTTGGTCTTATGAGGATCTAAAAGCATACAGGGAAAATTTGTTTCAGCATGAAATACCATTCAAGCTAGATGCTAAGCCATTCAGACAAAAGCAAAGACCCATAAATTCAACATTAGAGCCTAAAATGCAAGAAGAATTGGCAAAGCTCAGAGATGGGGGAATCATTAAACCAATCAGGCATTCAACGTGGATCTCAAACTTGGTCCCTGTGAGAAAGAAAAATGGAGATATTAGGCTATGTGTAGATTTCAGAAAACTAAACATGGTATCCCTCAAAGATAATTATCCTCTACCAAATATGGAGGCTATATTGCATAAGGTAACATGGTGCAAACTGTTGTCTATGATGGATGGGTTTTCAGGGTATAACCAGGTCAAGGTCAAAGAATCTAAGCAATATAAGATGAAATTTACAACTCCTTGTGGGACATATGTTTATCTAAGAATTCCATTTGGTCTCACTGATGCAGGAGAAACTTTCCAAAGAGCTATGGATGTGGCATTTTTAGATTTGATCAATGGTATCATGGTGGTGTATCAGGATGACCTGACTGCTTATTCAAAGAAGGTTGAAGATCATGTACAACATCTGGAGAAGGTTTTATTAAAGCCTTGGAATATGGTATTAGTTTGAATCCTAAGAAATGTCATTTTGCATTCATAGAAGGTAAGCTCTTGGGACATATTGTCTCAAAAGAAAGGATTAGGATAGATCCTAAAAGGGTTGAGGCCATTGATAAAATTCCTATCACTAAAATTGTTAAGGCTATACAGTCATTCTTTGGAAAGATTAATTTTGTTTGGAGATTTTTTTCTAACCTTGCTGAGATCATTAAACCCATATCAAAAAAGTTGAAGAAAGGACAAAAGGTAGAATGGACTACAGAAGCCTTGGAAGCTTTTATATCCATCAAAAGGGCCATCAAGGAAGCTCTTGTCCTTAAGTCTCCAGATTTTGCAAATCCTTTTCAGATATTTTCATTCGCCTCAATGCACACTATTGCTGCTATTATGTTACAGAAGAATGAGGATGGTCATGAATAGCCTGTGTCTTTCTTCAGTAAGTCATTACAAGGGTCTGAATTAAAGTATGATATAATGGAAAAATAGGCATTTGCATTAGTGAAAGCTATAAAAGCTTTCAGGCCATATCTTGTTGGAGCAAAGGTGGTTGCCTATGTCCCTCATGCAGCTATCAAGGATATTCTGACATGGTCTGAAGTAACAGGAAAAAGATGCAGATGGATTAACAAAATCCAAGAGTTTGACATGGAGATACAAATTACTAAACTAGTAAGAGGTCAGGGCTTGGCTAAGTTAATGGCAAAAGCGAGCATTGAAGCAAATCAAATTTGCAATGTAGAAGAAGAGACTGCAATTGCGAGCATTGAGCATACTCCATGGTATGCAGATATCATGCATTTCCTTAAATACATGAAGTGTCTAGAGGGATTGAGTGATAGCCAGAAAAGAACTCTGAAGTTGTAGGCATCTAAGTATGTCTTCATGGATGGAGACATGTTTTGGAAGAACAAGGATGGTATACTATTATTATGTCTGGATGAATCACAAGCTAGGCATGTCTTAAGTGAAATGCATGAAGGGGTTTATGGAGGACATTACTCAGCAAAGACAATTGCGCATAAAATTCTCATGGCAGGTTACTACTGGCCAAAGGTTTTTAATGACTCCTTTTCATATGTAAGAAAATGAGAAGCCTGCCAGAAATTTACAGGGAAATTAAAGTATCAAGGAGCTTTGCCACTCCGACCCTTGTAGGCTGACACCCCTTTTCATCAATGGGGAATTGATTTCATTGGAGAGATACAAGAAAAATTGAGTGGGGGACATAAATGGATACTGGTTGCCACTGATTATTTTACCAAATGGGTGGAAGCAGTCCCAACTAAACAGGCTACAAGTAAAGTTGTAACAAATTTCTTAATGGATAACATCATTACCAAATTTGGTACACCACTAAGACTAATTACTAACAATGGGATGTGTTTCAAATCAGATGAATTCAGAAATTTCTGTAGCACATATGGCATTACCTTTTCTTATGCAGCTCCTTACCATCCACAAGCTAATGGTCAAGCAGAGTCTAGCAATAAAAGTCTTCTGAAGACTATAAGGAGGATGCTAGGTCAGAACAAGAAGGCTTGGGATTCAAAATTAAAATTGGTTGTTTGGGCTTATAGGATTACTGTAAAAAAGGCAATTGGAAAATCCCCATTTGAATTGGTGTATAGAACACAAGCCAGGATTCCTTTACAAAAAAAATTACCAGTCTACAAGTTTGTCCTTCAAGAAGATTTGGATATTCCAGAACCTATGGAGGAAAGAATGGAGTAGCTAGCTGAACTTGATGAAATAAGGAGAGTTGCCCAAAAACAAAACATGAAGTTACAAACACAGATGAAGTATCTATTTGATAAAAAGGAAAAAGATAGAAAATTTGAAGAAAACGATTTGGTACTGATGTGGAATGCAAGGTGTCAGGAGAAGGGCAAGCATGGGAAATTTGAAGCCTTGTGGCTGGGAAATTTTGTGGTTGTTGGAAAGAGGGGTGAAGATTCATATTATCTACAGAATATGGCTGGTGAAGATTAGGAGTTTCCTGTACATGGGAAATTTCTGAAACATTTTTTCTCTTGAGCAATACAGAGGATTAAGGGTTGCCAGTGCATGGACAATTCTTAACAATCCTCTCAAAATTTTATCTTCCATGCACAGTAGTCTAGGAAATAAAAGGAACAGGAATTTCCAGTACATGGACAATCCTAATTCTCCTTCTTTTAAAATTTTAAATTTTCCATGTATAGTAGTGTAGGGTCACATTCATTTCCATTTCCTTTCATTTCATCATACTCACATGATCCATCACCTTGAGTTTGGTCTGCTCACCCAGAAAATCTGGATCCTTGAAATGATCTTACAATCATTCATCCCCAGACGGAGCCACTGTTAGAACTGTAAAATTTTGAAAATTTTATAGTTAATGAGTCTACAAAATAGTCCTCACCATATGCACAATTTCCTCTCTTCATAATATTTTTCCCATATTTTTTTCCATGTGGTCCCATAATTTCCATAGGGGCATGAATATTTCGCCGCATAATCCATATCGGTAATAGAGGGATAGGGTCTCCCTGATCTATAATGTTTTTCCACTAATGAATACTTGTTGTAGACTATTGGCAAGACTTCAGAAAGATCACACCGATCAGAATTTATACTCAAGCACTTATCGACAAAACACATCTATCATCTTGGGATTCCATCAGAAGGCTATCGGGAGGAAGTCACATAGTCTTGCCGACTCAAATGTCACACCGATAGAGATATGCATTGGCGAGACAATTGGTATCAGTATGTGTCTTATCGAATTTTCAAAGTCACGCTGAGGTGTGGTTTCATCGACGAAAGTATGATTATGTCTCAGCTACCAGAAAGTTACCATGGGGTGTATCTCAGTAAGACACAATGACGTCTATGAAACATCTCCCCGATGCGAAATTGTTACAACGATATACAAAACTGAAGCGATAGCCATCGGTGAGATTCCAAATGTCGATGAGACTGCAGGATTTCTTGGCGAAAGGTTTAATGAACATTGTAAAAGGATATCACCCCAGATTTGAAAATTTCTCACTGACAAGACGTTTGATACAACAGTATGAGTTTCAAATAATTTTTCATTTCTGCTTCAGCTGAAACATTAATGGTGCAACGGGATATAACAGGGAGAATTCAATTGAAGGCATTTGTGTTGAATTGGTAACATGAATCAACAAGGCGAACAAGGAGCTAGGGCTTTCTTTCATTTTGAAAGATTCAAGCAGATACAGTAAGTTTTTATGCCTTAATTCCTCTAGTCTTAATTACTGTCATTTTAAGGAAATCATAGGTATGACTCCTGAAAAAGATGAGAAAAATGTTGGAAAACGCTGGTGTCATGATCTTTCCTGGGCTTGATCTCAATTCCGCACTTGTCTTTGATAGTTTCTTAAGGGATAGCAATGCTACACAGAAGCTTGACAAAGAAAAGGTAACAGAAGTGTATGTTGGATCCAAATACAATACAGATAAAGGATCATTGATGATTTGGGCCCTGTATCCACCCCACAGGAAGTCAGTATTCATTGATACTGAAAAGGCATTTGGGCATGTCATGAATTTGGAAGTTGGGGAAGCTGATCTTGTGGCTACCACAGAAATTGGGATAAATATTACAAAATTGAACAAAGCACAAATTCAAATGTTGATAAAAGAAAGGGAAATGTACAAACTAAATAATGAAAGGGTGCTGATAGAAAATGATAGATTAAAGGATTTAGTAGGTGTTACTATGAAGACACCCAGGATGCTTACTCAGGGTGAAAGTTCTCAGTCAAGGGATCATTGGGAAGGATCAAGTGCTTTCTCCCAAGGGAAATATGATGCACTTGTGGCAATAATCAAGAAGAGGCAGGATGGTTTAACATCTTGGTTGAGTAAGCTCTGGGGGAAGTATTCTCATACACTTGCTACATTGAAAGAGTATGAAAGGATGAATGAACAAATTATGGAGAAGTTTCAAGAAGTGAGCTAGAGAGATGCTGGTAATAGTGGAGCAATTGAAAATGCAAATCATTTTATAAATGGGCATCGAAAATTTTATGATGAATTGCAGGACGATGTGCAGGGATTGATAGATGCTGCTAAGAAAACATCGACCGTGTTCTCTAATGATAGAGGAAAACTAAAAGAAGTTGTCGGATGGAAAGGTGAGAATGAGTTGATGCTACGCGAAATTATGAAGGTTGCTACTGCTGAAAACATGACATTGGAGGATGCAAGCGAGCAGAATGAAAAAATTATAAGGATGGAAATTTCAATCTGGAACGCAATTGGAGATGTAGATACACATGAGCACCAGGATTATTTGGATCATCTAACTAAGACTCATTTGTGGCTAAACAGAGCTTAATCATCTTTTAATCTATTTGTTATGCAAACATATGACATTTCTGAAAGGATGCGTCCTTTCATGTTTTCGATGTATAAATATCTATTTCGGAAACGAAATAGAAATATAAGATAATAGGATAGAAGATAGGATAGAAGAGATACCGTAGAATACAATGTTTCATAGATATGAGACTATGATGCATGTTTGAAATTATGGATTTATCAATGGAAATCATTTAATATGGTGCAATCATTTCTGGTATTAGTTGTTTATTGTGTTCATTGAGAGCATTATTAGAGTTGTCTCCAAAGTTGGTTTTTTTTTATTATTTAAATTGGTGTAACAAGTTTATATCCAGTTTCTCAGTGCACATTTTTTGTATCTGTATGGTCAATTGATTGGTTCTTTCAAGTAAAGATTAAATCCTTTAAGTTGATCATAGTAGTTAGAGAATGTCAGTTGGATCATTAAGAACTCAGTAATCATAACCCTGCATGTTTATACAAGTTATAAACTAAATTATATGTTGAACGACTTGAATACCTACCAGAAAGAAGCACTTGTTTTATATTCATTTTGACTCTGCATACCCTATAAGGCACTAGTCTCCACATTTTCATCATTTAGTTTTACTCAATTATTTTACATCTATTAACTGAACATATTAGGATTTAGTGAATATTGCTATACAATTTATACCAAATTTAATTTTATTTGTCCACTTCCATCTGCCATCATGGACAAATCACTACAAGAGAGAAGATCATAAGTCAAGTCTGCCCAATTCATATAGGTACACCCGCCTAGGTCTAGCAGCACCTAAAGAGTAGAAAGCTTAAACCATTTGGCTTTGTCTGTTACCCTAAAACATACCAAGAGATTGGAAACTTCTTGACGTATTCTTACCTGCATTTTTGAGGGCTAACAAATTGGCGACTCTGCTGAGGATAAATCAATTCAGAATCAAGGCCTTAATCATAGAGTTAGAAATCTTGTATAGACTCCGCTGGGAATAATAAAAAACAAACATTTTCTCACTTTTAAGAAAGTTAGTGGTGAATCTGATAAAAACATTGCAACATGAATGGAAGAAGATCTCAATATAGGGGAGGTCATACTGGAGCCCCTACTGGCAGTAGTAAATGGACACACAAGGAGGATAGGGTTGATAAGGGTAAAAGGATAAATGAGGACATGTGCATGATGAAAAAAGACAAAGCATCAATACCACATTGTGAAACATATGACCATTATGACACATGGAGAGATAATTCAAGTGGAAAGCCTTGTACCCCAGAAGATCAAAGAAATCCTTTTTACAATCCTCAGAAACAGGCTGAGTTTAGAGCTGAACTTGAGGTTGAACGAATCAAAAATCAGCAAGAATATGATCTAAAAATTCAGGGTAATCAGAATGAACTTATTGATCATGAATCTCCGTAAGAAAATTACAAATCTTTAACCTATGAAGAAGTTAAAGCACAGTTTGAATCTCAGAAAAAGGAGAGGGAAGAACAGGAGAAAGCCCAGATGATAGAAGCAATGATAATAGGGTACCACCAGATTAGAGTTCAAGAGGAGGACATTGAGAAGACCACCTTCAGGTGTCATTATGGAAATTTTGACATTTTGGTTATGCCTTTCGGTTTAACCAATGCTCCAACCACCTTCCAGGGATACTTGAGGAATTTTTTTTGGTGTTCTTCGATGACATATTGGTATACAACAGATCTTGGGAGAAGCACATGGCCGACTTAGATGTTGTGTTGAGCATACTTGACAGGGATTCCTTGTACACCAAGGAGTCCAAGTGTGCATTGGGTCACATTATCAACAAAGAGGGAGTTCATATGTATCCAGAGAAAGTTTTAGCCATCATTGACTGGCCTACACCAGAGACTTTGACACAACTCAGGGGGTTTGTAGGTTTATGCACCTTCTACTGCTAATTTTTTAGTGGATTCTCATGGTATCCTGCACCACTAACAAATTTGACCAAGAAGGGAGATTTTATTTGGACACCTCTCGCACAGGAGTGCTTTGAGAAGTTCAAACTTTTGATGACTACTTGTCTAGTCTTAGACATACCATATTTTACCAAACTATTCAATCTTCACTTTGATGTTAGTGGAGAGGGTATTGGTGTAGTTATTATGTAGGATTGACATCCTATAGCTTTCGATAGTAGGAAGCTAAGGGGTCCTAAGAGGAGCTACAACATTTATGATAAGGAAATGTTGGCCATCATGCACATAATGGCCAAATTCAAGCAATATCTTGTTGGTAGTAAATTTTGTGTTAAAATTGATCACAACAGCTTGAAACATTTACTAGGATGAGATTTGAATGAGAGACAACAAAAATGGGTTAGCAAGCTTCATTCATATGATTTTGACATCTCCTATGTCAAAGGTACATAGAATATAGTTGTTGATGCCTTATCTCGCCGCATTCATTTGAGCTCCATGGTCAAGATTTCAGAGGACTAGAGACACATGATAGTTGCAGAGTATTCCAACAACCCATGGGCTTCTAGCATAGTAGATGGGATAGCATAGGATAGTAGGTACTCTCTTGTGAGTGATCTTATCATTTACAAAGGGAGGATATTCTTAGTCCCAGGTTCTAAGATGAGGGACAAGGTGTTGAGATCCTTTCACGATTCACCCATGGCAAGACATCCCAGTTACTTTAAGACCTACAAGAAAGTATGAGAGAGATTTTATTGGAAAGGTATCAAGTCTTATGTTCTTCAGTATGCCATGGAATTCTCTGTTTTTTAGCAGAACAAGCAAGAGCATACATACCCTGCAGGGTTACTTCAGCCACTTCCTATTCCAGAGAGGAAGTGGGAATTCTTATCTATGGACTTCATTACGGGCTTGCTAAAAGCTCAAGGGAAGGAAAACATTTTTGTGGTAGTAGATCGATTGACAAAGTACACTCATTTCTTTCCAATCACTACTACTTACTCAGTTACGTAGGTAGTGGATTTTTTTTTTAGAGGTTTTCAGGTTTCACGGTTTGCCTCAGAGCATTGTTAGTGACAAAGATAGTAGGTTCATGAGTAACTTCTAGTAGGATTTATTCAAATTTTTTGGGATAGAGCTTACTCTGAGCACCAACTACCACCCACAGATAGATGGGAAAACTGAGATTGTCAACAAATGGGTGTAGGGATACCTACGAAATTATAGTTTAGGGCAGCATAAGGCATGGGTGAAGTGGTTATAACTTTTTAAGTATTGTTACAATACCACTCACCATATGCATATATAGATTATACCTTACTAAGCATTGTATGGTTATGATGCTCTGAGTTTCCTTGACCTATTGCTTAGTGATTGCAAAGTACCTAGTGCTTGGGATCTGTTACAGGAAAACCGGGACATCATGGGAGCACTTTGAGAGAAAATTCAGAAGGATCAAAATAAGCAAAAGAAATATGTTAAATAGAGGAGAGTGGAGCGATCGTTTTAGATTGATGATTTGGTGTATTTGATGCTTCAACCTTATAGGTAGTCCACCCTTCATAAGAAGGGAACATAGAAACTCAAGCCACACTACTATGGACCATTCAAGATTGTCAAATGTGTCAGTGAGGTGGCTTATGAGTTAAATTTACTGGTGGACAGTAAGGTTCACAATGTGTTCCATGTGTCACACCTCAAGAAGGTGTTGGGACATCAGGTGACTCCTTCTACATACTTACCACCCCTAGATGATGAGGGGAAGTTGATTTTGGTAGTTGGGGCCATTCTGGATTCCACAGAGCATCATCTTTGGAGTCGGGTTATCAGGGAATATCTGGCTAAGTGAAAAGATCTACTGGTAGAGGATGCTACTTGGGAGAATGATAGTATTCTACAACATCCAATTTTGAGTTTGCTTTTGGACAAGAAAATTCAGGGTGGGTAGACTGTAATGTCCCCACTCTAGTCAGTTATCAAGAGTAGTTGAGTTAGCCTATCTCTTGGACCCTTGTAGGCTGACAGGATCTGGTTAGAGGGTTAGTGGCCATTTTGGTAGGAATTTTAATTCCCACTTCTTCACTCCAGTAGAGGATTCAGTGCAATCTTTTGTAGCACAGTGTTCGCTAGCTTCTGACGACACGGAGAAATACGAAGTATTGAGGGAGTTATGAATTTTTAAGTGATTTAAGAGTATTAAAGGAGAACATTATAAAGTTATGTTTTAACTTTATAATAAAGTTAAATCACTTAAATATATTTAAGTGAGTTTTAAATCACTTAAGTGAAATGGGAACTCAATGTATTTTAAAAGCAACTATTGAAAATAATTAAAATACATTTTACATATATTTTGAGTACCAAAATCGTATTTCCTTGGGAGTTGCACTTTTTGAAGATATAAGGAAAAAGGGAGAAATTTGAACTCATTCATATGATTATTTGACATTTGCTTCCATTTTGGCTCCTCTTTGATTTTGTCTTGGACAAGGGTTACAGTGTTTCTTCCATTGGAGAATGATTAATCTTCAGTGATTGGTAGACTTGAAGCTGTGAAAGACCAGCTGAAGCTTTGCATATAGGGAGGGCTTCAGTTCAGAAGTCCATTTGATCTACATTAGAGTTTATATGATTAGTTTTAATCAGATTTCAAAAAAAGGTAGAGGGTTTGAGATATTGGCATCATCTTTCTTCTGGTTGACAGATTATCTTCATGGTCGTACATTTCATGTAGTTGTCTTACTTTCCTCTTGAAGTGTGTGCCTCTTATGGCAAGGGAATGTGAGTTTAAGAGGCAAAATGCCTCCTTTCCTAGCACTTTTTGTGTTTCATTGTGGGTGCCTATCCCTTGCAGTTGCTTTTCTCTAGTTTTAGGGTGGGAGAAAGCAAATCTGGAGCCCAAACACGCTATTCATCAGGTTTCAACACATCTTGCCTGGCAAGTGCATTTATTTTGTTATTTAATTATTCTAAAGAGATCTGGGTACGTTTATTGTTCTTGATCTATTTGTAATAGTTGAATAATGCTTATTACATGAGTTTTTTCTTATATTTAGTGTAATTTCAAGTTTAATATGAATATATGTGAGGCGTACCTTCTATTTCTCTCTTCAATTCTTCTTAAAATTCATCAAAAACATAAACAAAACACAAAAGTAGGTAGTTGTTGTTCAAAAGTTGAGGTTGAGCCAGTAGGGCTCATCATAGCCTCTCTAGTCCCCTTAACTTACGACTCTCAAAAGCTATGGGGTATTTTTTCTGCATCAACACTACTCCTATACCCCCACCCGAGGAATCACACTCAAGAACAAATGGTTGTGTGAAATCTGTAAATGCCAATACTAGTCAACTACTCATCACCTCGTTGAGCTTATCAAAAGCTTGATGTTCCTCTAACCAACTGAATGCTCTCTTTTTCAAATCTGTCAATGGTACTCCCAACTATGAAAAACCCCTCACAAACCGCCTATAGTAACTACACAATCCAAAGAATCCTCACAACTCTATGAGTGTCCTAGCTGGTGGCCAATCACGAATTTCCTGTATCTTCTCCTAATGGACCTGCACTCCATTTGTACTAATCACATGCCCCAAATATAATATCTCTCTAAGGCCGAACTCACATTTTGAAGCCTTAGCGTAGAGTGACTGCTCCTCCATGATATTCAAGATCTCATTAAGCTATCTCAAATGCTCCTCCCAAGTCTTGTTGTATATGAGTAAGTCATCAAAGAACACCAACAAAAATTTACACAACTACTTATTGAATATATGGTTCATGCAGGACTGGAATGTGGTAGGTGTTTTTTTAAAACCAAATGGCATGACCAGAAACTCGTAGTGCCCATAGTGGCAACAAAACACTATTCTATGTATGTCCTAATCTCTGAATCTCATCTAATGGTACCTTGAAAAAAGGTCATTTTTTGAAAAATACACCACCCCATGAAGTTCATCCAACAACTCATCTATCCTGGGTATGGGGTACCTATTCTTGATGGTTTTCTTACTAATAGCCTAGTATTCAATGCACATCTCCATGGTTCCATCCTTCTTCTTCACCAAGACAATAGGAGAAGTGAATGGACTGGAGCTCAGTCTAATGTGTCCCATCTCAAGCAATTCTTTGATTGCTTTCTCGATCTCATCCTTGAATTTCTTAGGATGACAATAGGGGGTAGTGATCACTGGCTTGGCCCCCTCCTCCAACTCAATGGTTTTCTCAAAACCATGATTGAATGGTCTCCCGGGAGGTATCTCCCCAAAAACCCTATCATACTTACCCAATAGCTCCTAAATGTTGATATGATATGGCTGCCCTGAATCTGAAGACTCCTTGGTGGTGATCAAACACTATGCTGCCCAAGTTATATCATCAGGTTGAAAAATTCTCTCCATGCATCTAGCCAAAACAACCTTGGCTAATCCAGTAGTCATGCCTCTAAGCACTACTCGCTTCCCCTCAGCTATCCTGAACTTAAGTTCCATGGTCTGAAATTTCTATGAACATTTCCCTAATGAGTGCAACCACTGAATTCCAAGTATAGCATGAGTGTCACCCAAATCCACCACATAGAATTCATTTGTGAGTGTGTAATTTCCCAAGTTAATAGGCAACTGTGGGACCCTTTGAGTGCACCTCAATTTATAACCATTAGCCACCATCACATTAAATCCTTCAAAGTCCTCTACGGGTAGCCTATGCTTCTCAACTAGGGTTGCATCAATAAATTTTTGGGTGGACCCACTATCAATCAACACTGCTATGTGATGTCCCTGTAAAACTCCTCTAACTCTAAAAGAGTTGAATCTAGGAGTGCCTGATAACGTAGCAATGGTACCACTATTACCCTCCCCTGAAGTTGCTCCTCATCTAAACTATTGTCGTCATTATTTGGAGAAGGCTCATCATCACTTCTCTCATCCTTAGACAAAACCTCAATAAGGTGAGTCTTTCCTTTCCCTAGGCAATGGTGACCTGGCTCCCAATGTTCCTTGCAATGGTGAAGAATTCCTTTAATTCTTCATTCCTTGTGATACTCCTCATCTGGATCACTTTTCTTGTTTCCCTTCTTTTGAAAAGACTTCTTGCCCTTGTTTTTCTAAGGGACAAAAGGTTTAGAAGGGGTTTTGTTGTCAGGTGTGGAGAACTCCATGTCTCTAGCTCTAGTGATCATATCTTGTAGGGAATCATCTTTGAAAGCCTTGATCCAACCACGGAGGGGTTCTGATAGACCCTCAATGAAGAGCATAACCAATCGCTGCTCTGAAATATCTATCACCATGATTGCCAACCGTTGAAACTCTGAAATATAAGCAGCTACTGAGCCACTCTGCTTAAGTTGTGCTAACTCCTTGAAATGAAGTTCAGGATCCTTCTCATCAAATCTATCTATCAGTTTTTGTGTGAAATCCAAAAAGGATGTGATATTAGCATGTCTCAATGTGACAAGCCCATGGTACCACCAATCATGCACTTCACCATCCAAATGTTGAGTAGCATACTTAATGGCTTCAGACTTCATCATAGGATTAAGTTGTAAATAAGTGTCCAATTTTTGGACCCAAGCTATAGTTGTACATTTACCAAACCCAATCAAAGGAAGGGATTGCAAGTTTCCCAACCTTTCATTGCAATTCCTGATTTTTCTGCCCTCTATTATTATTTCTTGGCCTATTCTTGTACTTGATGGTGTAAAAATCTCCTAATGACATTGTTGCATGAAATTCATCCCCTAGAGTTTGGTATTCCTTGAAATATTCTGTGAAACCTTCTTCTTAAGCTTATTTCCCTTGGTTTGCAACACCATATTCTCCCAAGAATTGAGGCATGAGAGGCCTTTGGGTCCCCCTACTAGCTTCCCTAGCATTGCTCTGAACTATATCATTATTTTCCTAACCACCATTATGACCATTCTGACCATTATTTCCATTATTCCAATTGTTGTTGTCTCTACCACCCGCAAGTTGTCAAACAAGTTGTGCTATTTGTTGTGCTATTTCATGTTGACCTCTAGCTAGGTCATTCAAGATATGTTGGGTGTTGCCCTCAGGTATTTCTTCTCTATCCCCCATAAATTCAAATGGACCCAACCCTCTTCTCAATCTCCTATAATGGATGTCCAGTGGGTTGATATCATGGATTTCCTCGTTCATAACCTAATGCTAACACAGGTTGGCAGGACTGCTTGCTCTAATACCACTATAAAGTGCCTTTCCAAAAAGTGTAGAAATTTGGTGTATGTTTGATTTGAAGGGAGCTTATTTCATCATATAGTGGTAAATGTTATGCAAAGACTTAACAATATTCATTAGAAATGGACATCAAGATATTACCATGACTAAGTTCCTCCAATTTTCTTGTATTTCAAATAACAGCATTACATTTAATCATTGTGCTCATGTAATGTCTCCACTCTAGTAGTTATCAAGAGCAGTTGAGTTAGCCTATCTCTTGGACCCTTCTTGGCTGATAGGATCTAGTTAGGGGGTCAGTGGCCATTTTTGGTGGGTTTTGACGTTCCCACTCCTTCATTCTAGTAGTGGATTTAGTGTAGGCATCTATAGCACAGTGTTTGCCAGCTTCTAACGACACAGGAAAATACTGAGTTTGGAGGGAGTTATGATTATTTACATGGTTAAGTTAATTATTTAACTTAATGGAATATTATAAGGTCAAATTGACTTTATAGAAGATTAAAATCCACTTAAATAAATTAAAAGGTGACTTAAGGAGTATAAAGTGATAAAATAAATCACTTAAGTTACTTAAAAAGGTGAACTCACTTCATGAAGTGATTTTTTTAAAACTATTGAAAAGTAATTAAATACATTTTAATATATTTAAAAGCCAAAAGTGCGTGGATTTTTGGAAGAAGTGAATGGATTTTGGAGAAGCATGCCTTTTGTGATAAAAGGAATAATTTGCAAATCAAACTCATTTTTTGATCATTTTACTTTGCATAATTTATTCTTCTCTATGGTTTTTGTCTAAGGACAAGGCTTTCAGGAAAATATTCATTGGAGAGCATCAATTCTTCACTGAATCTATGATTTTGAGGCTATGAGATACCAGTTGAATGATTTCCTATGAGAGCTTCATCCAAAAGTTCATTTGTGCTTCATCAAATTTTTATTCAACATTTTCCAGTTTGTAATAAGGGAGAGGCTTCACATCCATTATTCTATAGAGTGTTTGCTTTCAATAAAGACCATCAATATCTATAGAGGTTGTACCATTTGCTTTGGATGGCGTATTCTCTAGAGAAGGGTGTGTGAACTTGCAGGCCAAAACACCTCTCTTTTGGGTAGTTTCTTGTCTCTGAATTTGGTGTCCCACCTTTCCAGCATTCTTTCATCAGCTACAATGTGGGAGAAAGCAGATCTAAGGTTCTGGGGTTTCATTTTGTTAGTTTCAGCACATCTTTCTTGGCAAGTCAAAATATTCTTTATTTAATTATTCTGGAGAGATCTAGGTATGTTGGTTGTTCTTGATCTATTTGTAATAGTTGAATAATGCTTATTACATAAGTTGTTTCTTAGTTTTAGTTTAAATTCCAGTTTTATATCAACATATGCTTGGTGCACCTTATATTTCTCTCTACAATTCTTCTTTAAAATTCATCAAAATCCAAACAAAACACAAAAAAAGGTAGTTATTGTTCAAAGGTTGAGGTTGAACCAGCAAGGTTCATCACACTGGTATCAGAGCCCTGATCCTGCTAGCCTGGAGGGTTAGAAGCATCTATGCAGTCACATGAAGATACATTTGGCAGGTATTACTCATGTAGGAGACTTGGAAATCAGAGAAATTATTTTGAGTTGTTTTCATTTGACGATCAATATGAAGATATAGAATTTGATAACATGGATGACAGGGATGAGGAAGGACCATCCAGGAACCATCTTAATGAAAAATATAGAGAAACCAAAGATGTACTAAGAGGGCTTGTAGTTGGATAGGAATAGATGGTGAATGTATTTTAGCAGCTAAGTACCTTCGTACAAAATTTGAATGTTCAAAGAAGGCCGAATCAGGATCTTGATCAAGTAATCATGGAGATCCTCGGAGGACAGTTACTCTAGCATGCACCTATGATAGACCCACTCACCCAACATTTTCCAGAAATGACCCTGATGAGGAGGATGAGGTTGAAGAGGGTGGTGATGTGAACTTTGCATGATGAGTGGGATGCTTTTCCCCCAAGATTTAAGGATCACCTTAACTTTGATAGATTCTTTAGCCAAAAAAGAGAACATGGCAGAAATAGGACAGATAGGAGGCCTAGAAATAGGAACAATGATCTAAGGCAAGCTACAAACAAACTCACCTTAACTAACTTTGATGGCAGTGGCAGAGTAATAGCTCATGCTTGGGTGAGTAAATTGGAAACCTTCCTAAAATTACATCCTATGGTAGAAGAAGATGCCATAAAGTTTGTAGCTCTCCACTTGGATGGTGTGGCCCATGATTGGTGGCACCATGGCATGGTTATACTTCAACATGACAAGATCACTTCTTACCAGGAATTCATAGATAGATTGGTTGAGAGGTTTGAAAAATGTGATCTAGAGTTATACTTCAGAGACCTTGCTCAGTTGAGGTAGATGGGTAGTTTGGAGTCTTATATTGGAGAGTTTCAAAAGCTCTCATTCATGGTGACTAGCATATCAGAGAGGAGGTTGGTTATATTATTCATAGAGGGTCTATTTGAGCCCATGAAAGGTTGGATCAAGGCATTCGATCCACCTATCTTGTAGGAGGCTATGATTAAAGCTCGTAGCATGGAACTTACCACACCCCGTAGTAATTTCAACTCCAAGCCATCCTCATCCTACAATGATAATAGATCTGATCTAAAGAAGAAGAAAAATTCAGACCAAAAGAGAAAAAATTCAACACCTTTGGATCATGAAAGGATCAACGATTTACATAGGAAAAGATTTTCTTTTATTGCAAAGGCCCATATGACACTAACCATGACTGTCCCCTCAAGCCTAAAGGTCAAAATAGGCACATGGAGTGGTATTTTTAGGGAGAAGAGATGACTGATTTTGCAGACCAACAAGCTGCAATTTATGATTCAGAGGTAGAAAAGTTAGAAAATGAAATTGAAATTGAAGATGAAATTGATTTACAGGAAGCTCACATGTCAAGCATGAAAATAGAAGGCTCTTTTAGATCATGTGGGATCCTAGTTGGTCAAAGGGTCATATCTCTATTGGATACAAGTGCAACACATAATTTTATAGATGCACGATTGGTTGAGAAAAGAGGAATTCAAACTCAAAAGTTTGAAGGAATTAGAGTGAAATTTGTTGATGGGTGTACTCTCAATTGCGAGAGGATGATTTTGGATCTTCCAATGAAACTCAATAATTTTGAGTTTAAAGCATATTTCTATATAGTAAACATGGGAGGTACTGATGTGGTTCTTAGCATGAAGTGGCTTCATGTGATTGGAGAGTTCACACTCGACCTTCGGGATATGGAGATGAAATTTAAAGTAGATGGCACCAACCACATTCTCAAAGCCATCAAGGACAACAACTTGAAGGAGATAACACTCAGGAGGATGGAGAGATTGATTTATCATGACATGGTGGAATGGGCAGCAGAGTGCAAGGTGATTCCTTCATAGAAGGAGCAACATGAATCACCTTATCATCCAAATTTTTAGGAAATCTAAATCAAACATACCAAATTGTTTAGTGCTATACCACTAAGTAGACCTCCTGACAGAGGCATTGAGCATACTATAGAGTTGGAGGAGGGCACTAATCCCATCATGATCACTCCTTACCAGCACCCTAAGTGATTAAAAGATGAAATTAAAAAGACCATCAAAGAACTTTTAGCTATGGGGCACATCAAGTTGAGTAAGTTTCCCTTTGCTTCATCAGTTGTTTTGGTGAAGAAGGATGGTGCACTCAGGATGTGTATCGATTACAAGATGTTGAATAGGAAAACCATCGAGAATAGGTATCCCATTCCGTGTATAGAGGAGTTGATAGATGAGATGCATGGGGCTTGTTATTTCTCAAAGATAGATTTTAGGACAGGGTACCATCATATCAGAGTCTGAGAGGACATTGAGAATACTACCTTCAGATGTCATTGTGGAAATTATGAATTTTTGGTTATTCCATTCGGTTTAACCAATGCTCCAGCCACCTTTCAATCCATTATGAATAGGGTCTTCCACTCTCATTTGAGGAAATTTGTTCTAGTGTTCTTCGATGACATGCCGATATACAACAGATCTTGGGAGGAGCACATGGTCCACCTAGATACTGTGTTGAGTATTCTTGATAAGGATTCCTTGTATGCCAAGGAATCCAAATGTGCATTGGGCATGGAAAAACTTTTATACTTGGGTCACATCATTAGCAGAGAGGGAGTCAGTATGGATCCAAAAAAAGTTTGTGCTATCATTGACTGGCCTACACCTAAGACGTTGACATAGCTCAGGTGGTTTGTAGGTTTATGCACCTTCTATCATTGGTTTGTTAGTGGATTCACATGGCATGATGTGCCACTAACATATTTGACCAACAAGGGAGCTTTCGTTTGGACACCTCTAGCATAGGAGTGTTTTGAGAAGTTCAAAATTTTGATGACTACTTGCCCAATCTTAGCTTTTCCAGACTTCACTAAGTCGTTTGAGCTTCACTATGATGCTAGTGGTGAGGGTATTGGTGCAATTATTATGTAGGATCAACATCCTATAGCTTTTGAGAGTAGGAAGTTGAGGGGTACTGAGAGGAGCTACAACATTTATGATAAGCAAATGTTGGCCATCATGCACACAA
Source organism: Sequoia sempervirens (assembly GCA_007258455.2). Classification (NCBI taxonomy): domain Eukaryota; kingdom Viridiplantae; phylum Streptophyta; class Pinopsida; order Cupressales; family Cupressaceae; genus Sequoia; species Sequoia sempervirens. The sequence continues at coordinate 158,279 of VDFB02010190.1, forward strand.
CGGCCAAGTTCAGGAAATATCTTGTTGGTAGTAAATTTTGCATAAAAACGGATCACAATGGCTTGAAACATTTCCTAGGACAGCGAGATCTAAATGAGAGACAAAAAAAATGGGTTAGCAAGCTTCAATCATATGATTTTTACATCTCTTATGTCAAAGGTACACAAAATATAGTTGTTGATGCCTTATCTCACCGCCCTCATTTGAGCTCCATGGCTGAGATTTCAGAGGATTGGAGACACATGATAGTTGCAGAGTATGCAAAGAATCTATGGGATTCTAGCATAGTAGATGGGACAGTACAAGATAGTAGGTACTCTCTTGTGAGTGATCTTATCATTTACAAAGGGAGGATATTCTTAGTCCTAGGTTCTAAGATGAGGGACAAGGTGTTGAGATCCTTTCACGATTCACCCATGGTAGGACATCCCAGTTACTTTAAGACCTACAAGTAGGTATAAGAGATATTTTATTGGAAAGGTCTCAATTCATATGTTCTTCAGTATGTCAAGGAATGCTTGGTTTGTCAGTAAAACAAGCAAGAGCATACATACCCTGTAGGATTACTTTAGTCTCTTCCTATTCCAGAAGGGAAGTGGGAATGCTTGTCTATGGACTTCATTGTGGGCTTGCCGAAATCTCAAGGGAAAGACAACATTTTTGTGGTAGTAGATCGATTGATGAAGTACACACATTTCTTCCCAATCACTACTACTTAGTTACACAGGTGGCAGATTATTATTTTTTTAGAGGTATTTAGGTTGCACAGTTTTCCTCGGAGTATTTTCAATGACAAAGACATCAGGTTCATGAGTGACTTCTGGCAGGAGTTATTCAAACTATGTGGGATAGAGCTTACTTCAAGCACTAGCTACCACCCACAGATAGATGGGCAGATTGATATTGTCAACAAATGGGTGGAGGGATACCTACAAAATTACAGTTCAAAGTAGCAGAAGGCATGGGTGAAGTGGTTATAACTTTGTGAGTATTGTTACAATACCACCCACCATATGAGTATATAGATGACACCTTACAAAGCATTGTATGGATATGATGGTCCAAGTTTCCTTGACTTATTGCTGACTGATAGCTGAGTACCTAGTGTTGGGGATCTATTACAAGAAAACCAGGACATCATGAGAGCACTTTGTGAAAACATATAGAAGGCTCAAAATTAGAAAAAGCAATATGGTAATTAGAGGAGAGTGGAGCGATCGTTTGAGATCGATGATTTGGTGTATATGATGCTTCAGCCTTATAGGCAGTCCACCCTTCGGAAAAAGGGCACAAAGAAATTCAAGCCACACTACTATGGACCATTCAAGATTGTCAAGCATGTCGGCAAGGTGGCTTATGAGTTAGATTCACTGGTGGATAGTAAGGTTCACAATGTGTTCCATGTTTCACACCTCAAGAAGGCGTTGGGATAGTAGGTGACTCCTTCAAACTTACCACCCCTGGATGATGAGGAGAAGTTGATTTTGGCACCTAAGGCCATTCTAGATTCCAGAGAGTGTCATCTTCGGAGGTGGGTTATCAAGGAATATATGGTTAAGTGGAAAGATCTACCAACAAAGGATGTTACTGGAAGGGTGACAGTATTCTATAGCATCCAGCTTTGAGTTTGCTTGCAGACAAGAAAATTTGGGGAGGGTGGACTATAATGTCCCCACTCTAGTCAGTTATTAGGAGCAATTGAGTTAGCCTATCTCTTGGACCCTTGTAGGCTGACATGATCTGGTTAGGGAGTTAGTGGTCATTTTTGGTGGTTTTTGATGTTCCCACTCCTTCATTCCAATTGTGGATTCAATGCAGGCATCTATAATAAAAGTGTTCGCCAGCTTCTGACGGCACGGGAAAATACTGAGTTTGGAGGGAGTTATGATTATTTACAAGGTTAAGTTAATTATTTAACTTAATGGAATATTGTAGTGAACTAACTTTATAAAATATTAAAAGCCACTTAAATAAATTAAAAGGTGACTTAAGGAGTATAAAGTGATAAAATAAATCACTTAAGTTGCTTAAAAAGATGCACTCACTTCATGAAGTGATATTTTTAAAACTATTGAAAATTAATTAAATGCATTTTAATGTATTTAAATGCCAAAAGTGTGTGGCTTTTTGGAAGAAGTGTGTGGCTTTTGGAGAAGCGTGCCTTTTGTGATAAAAGGAAAAATTTGCAAATCAAACTCATTTTTTGATCATTTGACTTTGCATATTTTATTCTTCTATGTGGTTTTTGTTTGAGGACAAGGGTTTCAGGAAAATCTTCATTGGAGAGCGTCAATTCTTCATTGAATCTATGATTGTGAGGCTGTGAGATACCAGTTGAATGATTTCATGTGAGAGCTTCATCTAGAAGTTCATTTGTGCTTCATCAAATTTCTATTCAACATTTTCTAGTTTGTAATAAGGGAGAACACTTCACATCTTGGACGCCATTATTCTATAGAGTGTTTTCTTTTAATAAAGGACCATCAATATCTACAGAGGTCATACCATTTGCTTTGGATGGCATGTTCTCCAAAGAAGGGTGTGTGAACTTGTAGGCCAAAATGCCTCTCTTTTGGGAAATTTCTTGTCTCTAGCTTTGGCGTCCCATCTTTCTAGCATTCTTTCATCAACTACAGCATGGGAGAAAGCAGATCTGAGGTTTTGGGGTTGCATTTTGTTAGTTTTAGCACATCTTGCCTAGCAAGTCAAAATATTCTTTATTTAATTATTATGGAGAGATCCAGGTATGTTGGTTGTTCTTAATCTATTTGTAACAATTGAATAATGCTTATTACATAAGTTGTTTCTCAGTTTTAGTGTAAATTCCAATTTTATATCAATATATGATTGGAACACCTTCTATTTCTCTCTACAATTCTTCTTTAAAATTCATCAAAATCCAAACAAAACACAAAAATAGACAGTTGTTATCCAGAGGTTGAGGTTGAACCAGCAGGGTTCATCACAACCCATCATCAAAGACTGAAACAATATCAAAATGCTAGACTCTTCAATCTAAACACACTACACTAGCATTGGCATTACACCACAAGGTTAATAAGACTGTAACAATAGATTTAAATGATATTTTTTGAGTATCCAAAGTCTGAAATTCATTCACAGCAGTCACAAAATCATACATCAAGTTTTTAAGGCATTGTTCCAATACATTACAATATCACAGACCAGGTTGCTAGTAGATTATAGGGGTAAAATGTGCTCAGAATAAATCATAGTAGTTAGCATATTTGAATAACAATGATTTATGACATAAACCTGTACATTCCACCACTACAATCTCATAGTATTCACATGAGGAACCTAAAATAGGTTTACATGCAACACCGAGCCTCAACAACTCACAACCAATACTTGAGACTCACATTTTTAACAATAAACTTAACCAAAATCATTAAATGAATTTTTTTTTAAAAGGACTAAGAACCTGGTTGTGGTCACGTCAAGTCTGAGAGCTTTTCACGGTGGCTGCAATAAGATGCAAGGACCAAGTGACCCCTGTGAATCACCTCCAAAAGCTCAGGTGACCTCCTATGACTAGTCTCCACTTCTAGAAACTCTCGTTCAACCTTTACCAAGTGTAAAGAGTATGGAAAAAATAGCGTCCAAGTCAAAACTCTCACGTCAGCCTTCAAAGACAAAATTCGCATCCATAGAGAGGTGCCCAGAAATCACGTCCCTTACCAAAAATGCCCAAAATTTCTTCAAATCGTGACCCTAGCATATGTATTTTGCTTAAGGTTTAGGCGCCTAGGGTTTCTTCACTGAATATGCCTTCAAAGAGTGCAAATAGGGTTCCAAAATTGATTCAACCAAGCAGCAAAAACTCCATATCATGTCGGAAAGAAGATTAGAATAAACTCCCAACTAGGATAGATATTTCATTGTCGAAATGGGCCTCTCATGGCTTGCACTTGAAGCCATGGACTTCTCTAGAGCTCCTTCTCGTGAAAGGTGAAAATAGTCATAACCTCCAATGTGTCGAATGATCTCCTTTTTTTTTAGTTTTGTATTTCCCTTCACAAATAAAGTGACTTTCATAAAGTTTACTTTTTAAAAAAATATTTCTTCAAGTCACTTTTGAACTTTTTATTAAGTCACTTATAAAAATGATTTAATTAATCACTTTTATCACCTTAAAATATTAGTTGAAACTTAGGCAATAAATGGGTGATTAAATAAATGATTCCCTCAATTTGACATTAGCCTCAGGAATTAAAAGGCTAAGCGATCTCCTGAAGGGCTACTATGAATGGGGCATTACAAATAAGCCAAGGCCACGATGCATTCTCTTGAATGGGTAGAATTCCACACCATTTTTCATTTGTTAGAAAATGGAGTGTACTTTGGACCTGATTCATCAGTCAACTATTGGCATTGTGGGGCATAGTTGAAAAAATCATTCTTTGCAAAAACTCACAGGCCTAAAATTTCACTTGGACTTGAGACTCAGTAAAATTTTGGAACATTAAAGAAATTGTAATTTTATAAATATATCTATAAAAAATTGCTTAAAATTGAATATAGAGAACTCGTAATTAGTTTTCCATCATTTATAGATTGGAAAATGGGTTCAAAAATTGGAAATACAACAGCAGTGATAGTCAATTGATGTCATTGTTGTCAAGTACAGTTCAAAGCTCTAAGTACATGAGTTATGGTTATGGTTTACTCATTGTACTTGGTTGAAAATAAATAAGGAAAATTCCCCTATCCTATAATTCCTTCTGCTAGTCCAAGGTTTGATTTTCAAGGGGAAATTCAAGGAGTAAGTGTGCCATAAGGATTCTCCAAAGAGGGAAGAATGTTCTTTCTTTCATTTTTGAGAATATCCCACATCACAGTGTCATATGATATATCATTATGATTACAAATTACAAATCTATATTAATATTTTATAAATTCTTCTCTAACTAAATCTTCTAAGTGGTTGTGTGCATGGCCTTGAATTAGATGGTAATGATTCCCACTAAGGAACAATATCACCCTCATGCACATCATGTACATCCAATGAAGTCCTATTGATTCCTTTCCTTTTTCCCCCTCATGTGTTGTTACATCTATTGTCCATTTTGTTGCTTCCCTCTCCAAATCAGCGATCTCATTAGTAGAAGACATGGGCTCCACATATTCAACAATCCAATGTGAATATGGATTGATGTCACCTAGGTAAATTGTTTCATATGTATCCTACACTTCCACCTTTTTGGCACCTAGACAAAGGTTGTACCACACAAAAACAAGATCATTTGGACACTTTTGAGTCAACTTGTTTCCCTTCTTCATGTGAATGGTAAAAATGTCATTAGGTCAAAACCATGGACGAGAAAATGCAAAAAATGAGATGTAGGGTTTTTTTAAGTGTGATTCTCATAATGCAGTGGTTGGTGAGTTTCCTCATTAGATTTGATGGAAACTTTCTTGCAACTTGTTGTACCCAAACCAATTTTTTCTTACTTCATTAGGGTATTTTGCTTGAAGAGTCTAAACCTTGTTAAAATGATGTCAAAACTTAGTTTTTGGGCAAGTCAAGTATGGACTTTGGTCAGTGTAATGTCAGTCATCGACGACTGTTGGTTAGTACCTGGATATCAAAACCTGAGCTTGGAACTCAAAGCAAAACATTCTATGGTGGAGAATGCTAAAAGAGATGTTGCACGACAAAGTAATTCCATTACATGGTCAACTTAGTAGTCAAAATGATGTTTACAAAGTGCGAAACATATGAAAACATCTTGCAGAAAGCAAACCTGCGCCCTTGTAGCTCAGGGTGCCCTTCATTTTGAAGACACAGATGCAATGTTTTCTAGTTGAAAATACATTCAATCTCTTCGGAATTTAGTCAGATTTTTGAAAAGCTATCAAGCGAGGTCATCTGAGTTGTAGAACTATGGCAATCGAAGATAGAAGCTAAAGGTATGAAGAAGATATACATCACATAGGTTGTCAAATTTGCAGTTTCTATGCCCCTATAGCCTAGGGGCACCCTTGAATTAGACCCCTAAGATGATTGAATTTGTAGTTTATGTTTCTGGGGGATCTTTTCTAATTCAGCCCAGCTCCACAATGCATCTAATCACAAGGTCATCAGACATGTTGAGTGACCATGAAATTGTTTCTAACAGGTACATAAAATAGAGGGTGGATAAATGTGGAAATACAAACCTGTACCTTTATAGGCCAAGGGTTCCTAGCCTTTTGGCCTGCTAGATGGGGTCTTTTGCAGTCATCATTTTCACGAGACTTGTGTGGAATCCTCCTAGTTATTCATCGAATCCAGCTATCAGCCTACAGGGTTTGTCAAATGCCTGTGAATGAAGGATTAGTAGATGTCACTGAAGAATGCAGACAACTAGAAAAATGACTATGAAAATTACATACTCCCTTGAAAAAGGCACCCTTCTTTTTGGTCTTAGAAGCATTTTTCTCGCTTCGTCACCTCCAGAAACATCTCTGCCCAATGCTTCTAGCTATGCAAAGAGCTTGACAGTGTGTGAATTGGAGCACTCCAGCTCCCGGTGTCAGGGGTCAAAGTACAATGTTCAAATGAAAGTTACATTTTTGTTAAAATGGTAATTCCACCTTTGCAGGCCAAGGGCGCCCTTGCTTTTGGGGCTCTTAACTCAACTTTCAAATTCCTTACATACAGTCGTTGGTTGTGAAATTCTTCTAGCTATATAATGAATCTATCATCCATCCGACGAGAGTCATCATTCACCGGCAGCGGAAGATTGAAGCATGAGATGGAAAAATGGAGAAATGGTTGTCTGGAGACCTGTGCATCAATTTAATAAAAAGGCAAGTTTTATTTTGGGCCATCAAATGTGGTTTTTAGCAGTTTTAGCTCCTAGCAGACATTTCATCTTAGAGATTCTAGCTTTGTGATGAATATCTCACCTCAGTTCCAGCATCAATCAAGCATCCAAAAATCAGAGCTCAATAGGGGAAACCGTGACGTTTTCAGTGAACTATAAAATAGGAAGTTAGCTAAAAATATCTACTTTTGACTAAGGGCGCCTGGAGAGTCAAGTTTGGAATTTCTGGAATCAGTAAAATATTCTAAGAAAACCTAGTTGAAGATATTTTAGTTAACTCGACAAATAATATTAAATTTTCAGTTCCCAACAGTTAGCCTTGAATGGTGCGATTTTGCTCAATATTTTAATATTGACGTCTTTCTGAGGCTCATCAACAAGCTCACATGTTCCCTTTTGAACAGAATATTTTATTATTTTAATTTTAAGGACTTTGAGTTAGTGCTAGTTGAACTAAATGGGGTCCAATCAGAGGCATCTTGTTTTAATGCTCTACTTCTGCTAAAATTGCCATCTTGTCTTCAAATTTGTTGATTAATTTGGACTTGCACCTACAAAAGAATATATGTGATGCCTCTGAAAATTGGTATTGACTTGGAGTATAGAAAATTAAAATAATAAAATATTCAGTTTAAAAGGAAACATGCAAACTTGTTGGTGAGCCTCAAAAAGACGTCAATATTAAAATATTGAGCAAAATCGCACCATTAAAGGTTGACTGTTGGGAACTAAAAATTTAATATTATTTGTCAAGTTAACTGAAACCTCTTCAACTAGGTTTGCTTAGAATATTTTATTGATTCCAGAAATTTCAAACTTGACTCTCTAGGTGCCCTCAATCAAAAGTAGATATTTTTAGCTGACTTCCTATTTTATAGTTCACTGAAAACGTCATGGTTGCCCCTATTGAGCTTTGATTTCTGGATGCTTGATTGATGTTGGAACTGAGCTGATATATTTATCACGAAGCCAAAATCTCTAAGCTGAGATGTCTATTGGGAGCTGCAACTACTAAAAACCACATTTGATGGCTCAAAATAAAAATTGCCTTTTATTAAATTGATGCACAAGTCTCCAGAAAACCATTTCCCTGTTTTGCCATATCATGCTTCAATTTTTCGTTGCTGGTGAATGATGACTCTCCTCAACTGGATGATAGATTCATCGCATAGCTAGAAGAATTCCATAGCCAATGACAGTATGTAAAGCGTTTGAAATTTGAGTTAAGAGCCCCAAAAGTAAGGGCACCCATGGTCTGCAAAGGCACAATTACCATTTTTAAAAAAATGTAACTTTCATCTAAACCCTGTACTTTGACCTCTAACACCAAGAGTTGGAGTGCTCTGACTCGTGCACCGTCAATCTCTTTGCATAGCTAGAAGCATTAGGAAGAGATGTTTCTGGAGGTGACAAAGTGAGAAAACTACTTCTAAGACCTCAAAAAGAAGGGCGCCTTTTTCAAGGGAGTATGTAATTTCCATAGTTGTTTTTTTGTTTGTCCACATTCTTCAGTGATGTCCACTAATCCTTCATTCATGGGTGTTTGAAAAACCTTGTAGGGTGACAGTTGGATTCGATGAATAGCTAGGAGGATTTTCCACAAGTCTCATGAAAATGACAGCTGCAAAAGACCCCATCTAGCAAGCCAAAAGGTTAGGCACCCCTGGCCTATAGAGGTACAGGTTTGTATTTCCACATTTATCCACCCTCTATTTTACGTGCCTATCGGAAACACTGTCATGGTCACTCAACATGTCTGATGACCTTGCGTTCAGATGCATTGCAGAGCTAGGCTAAATAAAAAAGATCCCCTCGAAACATAAACTTTAAATTCAATCATCTGAGGGGTCTAATTCAAGGGTGCCCCTGGGCTACAGGGGTGCAAAAATTGCAAATTTGATAGCCTTTGTGATGTATATCTTCTTCATACCTTTAGCTTTTTCCTTCGATTGCTGGAGTTCTACAATTGGGATGACCTCGCTTGATAGCTTGTCAGAAAGCTACCTGAATTCTGAGGAGATTGAATGTATTTGCAACCAGAAAACACTGCATCTGGGTCTTCAAAATGAAGGGTTCCATTGAGCTACAGGGGCACAAATTTTCTTTCTGCTAGATGTTTTCATTTGTTTTGTGCTTTTCAAACATCATTTTGACTACTAAGTTGACCATGTAACGACATTACTTTGTCGTGCAACATCTCTTTTAGCATTCTCCATCGTAGAACATTCTGCTTTAATTTCCAAGCTCAGGTTTTGATATCCAGGTACTGACCAATAGTCATCTATGACTGACATTACACTGACCAAATTCCATACTTGACTTGCCCAAAAACTAAGTTTTGGCATCATTTTAACAAGGTTTAGACTCTTCAAGTAAAATGCCCTAATGAAGCAAAAAAAAATTGGTTTGGGTACAACATTAGGCTTCGTCAAGTGACCATGACAGATACTTATGCCATAGGAGAACCAAAGATTAACTGTGTTATGTGCACTAATGAAGCAAAAAAAAATTGGTTTGGGTTCAATACTTTTCCCTAATCACCTAAAATACTTGGAGTTTTCCTAATCACCTAAGAAACATTCCTAAAAATAACCTAAAACAAGACTACCTAAATCACCTAAAATATGACAAAACATCACAGAACGAGGAAACACATTATGACCCCCGAAGGGTTGAAGTGTTTGAGATATTTCCCACTATAAGGAAGCGGGAGAAGCTTTCTATCTGAATAGGAGAGCATGTATGTATTCTCTCCTTTTGACTCGTGGATCTGAAAAGGCCCCAACTATAAGGAATCAAACTTTCCATGCATTCATTTAGGTTCATGTATTTTGTACCACAAAAGGACTTGATCTCTAATTTCAAAGTCTTTATGACAATCCTTCTTGTCAAAAATATTCTTCATTCGCTCTTAATGCTGAGTGATTCTATCAACAACCTCCACCCTTTCTTCTTCAAGTTTCATCAGGTATAACATTCGCTTCTGAACATGATCTTTGAACTCTTCATCTTCCAGTGTAGATGCCAGTTGTAAGGTAGATAGTTCCAATGTGATGGGTAGACCTACTTCTATACCATACAAAATTATGAAAGGCGAGGTGCCAATGGCTCTTTTGGGAGTGATTCTATCAGCCCAAAGAGCATCATATAATTTTGTGTGCCAAGCCCGCTAATTTGAGTCAACTAGCTTATGCACAATTGTGACTATGTTTTTGTTTGATGACTCGGCTTGTCCATTACCTTGAGGATAATAATCTAATGAGTGTGACAACATGATTCCATAATCAAAACAAAAATTCAAAATCTCCTCTGACGAGAAACACATTGCATTATCGGTCACAATTTTACAAGGCACTCTGAAGTGTGAAATGATGTTCTCCTTTAGAAATTCGCAAACAACTTCAGAAGTAGCTCATTTGGTAGGAATTGCTTCAACCCATTTCATGAAATAATCTATTGCTATCAAGATATAGGCATGCCCCTTACTGGAATTCAGGTTGATAGGACCTACAAAATCTATACCCCATTGCTGAAATGGAGAATCAATGATAACTGGCCTAAGTGGAGTAGCTGCCAATTTGACTTTACCAAAAAACTACTGACATGATTGATATTTGTACACCCATTCATATTCATTGTGGAACATAGTTTGCCAATAAAATTGTGCTTGCAGGATTTTGAATGTAGTGACCCTCGATGAAAAGTGTCTGTCGCACGCTTGGCTGTGAAAAGCATCCAACAATCTTTGTTGTTGGTCTCTACCGACGCATAAAAGGAAATTTTTGTCAAGGCCACGCTTGTACAAAATGTTATTAATAAGCACAAAGTTTTGTGCTTTCAGCTTCAATGTTCTTTTATGCTATTTTTCCATGTGACATGGATATTCTCCATAGGTTGCATAATACCACAAGGGTGTGTACCTTTCCTTCGCATAATCAACAAATAGGACCAAAGGAAGGTCCTCTACAATTTATGGTTCAGGATCAATTCCACCATTGCTCTGAAGCTTTTGATCTCCATCTTCTGCCAATAATTGACAAATACCTTTCCCACAGATGAGCTTGGTCAGCTTGATATCCAGATCATATTCTTGAACTTTTGCAATCTAGTTTCCTCTCTTTGTGCCCATCTCCTATTGAGTTAGCACACTTTTAACTACTGGATCGGTGACAAACACCGTTGTATGAGAATTCAAAAGATAGAACCTAAAATTCTTGACAGCTCTAACGATAGCATATGACTTCTTCTCAATTTGAGAATAGTGCAACTCAACATCTTTAAAACTAGCACTCATGAAAGAAATTGGAGATTCTCATTCACTGAGCTTCTATGTCAAAATAGCAGACAACGTGTGTTCCTGTAAAGAGCCTTGCAAATTTCACCTGAAATTTTTTGTTTTGGCTCCTTAGAGTTTTTTCAAACACTTTGCTTCTTCAACTGCTTGTTTTGATGTTTCCTTGGTGTTTGGATATATGTAAGGATTTTATGAACATAAATGACTCAAGGAAATGAAACTAATGTCTGAAATGAAATTTTCATACAATGTATTCTTGATTTTTCAATAATGAAGAACGACTGAAAGAGAAGTATAAGCATAACAGTTCATTAACAGTAGGTAATAAATTCTATAACACTTGGAATATAAACTCAACTCCACCTTTGGTGATTTTAGTGGTTGCAAATTATTTACAAATGTTGAGATGACCATGCAATTTTCTAAGTTTACATTCACTATCAAACTATGCCCAGCAGACCCAGTTTCATGGAAATCATTTACACTCATGTCTGAGACACATTATGCATGCTATTAGAGAGATTCTAAACAAATTTGACTTCCCTTAGGACTTATTTTCCCATAAAAGATGTATAGAAATCCATATCTGGTTGTAACGAACTAGGATGGACATTAACCTCAACAAGAAGGGTCTGAAATAAACTAAAGACCTACTCAGAAGTTATTTGAAGACCTTACACAACATAGAAGATATTCCAAAATTATGAGATAGTGCATTTACATCCACAAAACTCATGACCCAAACTCACTATGTCAAGACCACTTGCAACATTAAAGAAATACTCAGAAATATATTTCAGACTGTAACAAGCATAGAATGTAGATTTGTGTATGTGTAATGTCTAATAGTTACATATGATAATCCCAGTTCACAATGATATTCACTAAACTCTTTGTGGTGGCATTTAGGAGAACTTTCAAGTTCAAACACAATAATTTAGAATGCATATAATCCCCAGACCTGAAGAGTTTACTCGTCCCACTCAAAGAGGAGTTTGAAAGACCATAGAAGCGCCTAGAAATTACAACAGCAGCCAATACCTTTCTCAAACAGTCATTTTTCCTCTTGAACAGTGCATTAAAACTTCTAACCTCTTCTAATAGTAGCTACAACTAAGATAGGGTGCAAATAAAGTCATTTCTTCCTCTGAGAACACGTTTCTTCTCCTTACTCGCCCAGGTTCTCCTAAACACTCCCCTTTCTTGACTCTTATGTTGGGAAACAAGGTGCCAAGGGTGTAGCCATAAATTCATTCCCTAAAATATGTATATGAAGCTCAAAATTTTGATCCCTTGAGGCTGCAAAATCTCAGATATTAAAATCACAAAAAATAGAATATACTGATCCTTCTCTTTATTTTTCAAAATCTCCAACTATGGCCAGCTGGGATGATTGTCTCACACCTGAAACTAGTAGTACAAGGGTTTCCAAACCTAAATAAACAAGGCTCGACCATGTCTGTGAGAAAATATGTTCATTCAAAAGTTCTCGACAAAAATGAACTCCCTTTCTTTTATTTCTTCCCCATTCTTTTCAAAAAGTGACTTTGTAAAGTTATTTTTAAAATATTTCATTTGGTCACTTAAAGAACAATTCACAAAGCCACTTTATAACTTGATTTATTAATTATTTAATATCTCCCTTTTAAATATAATTTAAGACTTAGGAAATATTAATAATTAAGTCACTTCATCCAAATTTTGGGGACATTATAGTCCTCCCTTCCCAAATATTGCTTGGCCTTAAGTAATTCGCAATTGCAAACCAGCTCAACTACCACAACATCTAGAGCCAAAATGAAAACCCAACTGCACCTGTCCACCAACCACTTGGATCCCAAGTGATGCTGTAACATGTGCTAATCCATAATCTTTGTAGGCAACTAGAATCCAAGATATTGTCACTCTTTGTCAACCAATGAAACCAACCATCCAACAATGCAATTCCTAGATACCAACTTTGTAAAGCATCCCTATCATGCAAACTCCAAGCATTGTGTTGATACACCTTAGATATGATACCTGGATCCCCTGGATAAGTTGGAAGTCCTCCAACACCAACTAACTTTTGTTGCACCACTCTGATAACCCCTAGAGTTCAATCGAACCGAGTCTCAAACTCATGTTGTCAGAAACATCCAGCTAGAGGAATCAAAGTGAGAGACCTATCAAACTTTGAATCATCATCTGAAATTTTAGGCATGCCATACCAAAGTGAATTTTCACTACCTTTATTCAACCCATCTCTCTGTGTCATCAATTTCATCATCAAATCTTGTACATGTGGCCTGAAAGAAAACTGATTGAGCACACTTCATAATGCAATCAAAGTGAAACTCTCCTGCCTATGTTGATGGAATACCAGAGTATTCATGTGTTTCCCATCTAATACTGCCATCATCAAAAGAAGAATCACAACTCACGACTGGAAGAGTTGGTTCTTCAAGAGTGATAAGGGTAGCATCATGAATGTCAACAACCTCTTGAGAAGAAGTTGGATCAAAACCAAAATCCAACATGCAAGTCCTAGGAAAACCCACGTCCAGATAAAACTGACCAATGTCAATCTCAAGGGTACCAAAGTGGAGCCTGGTGCTTGAACCTCCCATGTGTACATAGATCAACTCACTAGGCCACCAAATACCATTGTTGTAACTCATGCCAACAACAAGAATGAAATCATAGGTGTCAACATACCCATGCATACTAAGTAAATCCATCAAATTTCCAATGCCCATCAAATAAACATGCCTCCACACACCCCAAAGAAACTGAATAGTTGGTGTAGAACATGAAAAGTCAAAAAATGCAATGTGAATCCAACTAGGGCAGTCACTAAACCATGGTGAGTCTATGAATATGAAGTCACTAGTCAACAAATAAATCATTGTCATTCCATGAGAAATATGTGACAAACCCAAAGGGGTAGCATAGATGTTATCAAAACTCATCAAAGACAGCTCTTGAGTGGATGTCCCATTAGGAGTTTCCTCCACAAATTCATTATCACCATCAAGAAAATACTCAACAACAACTGAATTTTCTGAATTAATCAACCTTTGATCATCATCATCTAAAGAATGGTGCATATCGTGAATATGTTGAAGATAGGGCTTCGCTTGTTGAGCCAACAACTTGGTTTACTTTTCCCTCTCTAGCCAACCATCATTCAACATTTGGGACTGCTCTAAATTAGCTCCTCCAAAGTGTTTAAATTCAGTCCTAAGGTGAGATGCATCATATAAATTACCATGACCTATGAATGCTTCTTGAGTACCAACCAAAGTAGAAACAATATCACTCCTTTCCCAATGGTTAGAAGCTTTAATATAATTAGGAAGTGAGGAGATATCCCTGTTATTCAAAATCAGAAGATTAGGACTGAATTCTTCATTCTTGTCCATGCCTTTGAAGTCATCAATGTTAGAGCCAACAACATGTTCTTAACTGTCCCATCCTTGGTCTCATTTATTTTTGGCTTAAGCACAATGTGTTTTCCCATGTGAGTAAACTCTAATATCTTACTGAAGTCTTGGATAAATCTTCCAAGAGATTTCAACCATTGAACACCTGCTGCCACTTCATTCTCCTTAATGTTGAAAACATCATTTGCAAACTTAGAATTGGAGAAATCTTAATTCTCATCATGTATAGAGTGATGTATGCTACAATTTTCTTTGGACTGATTTATGGCTGTTGTTCTAAAGTGAAAAAATTTAGCCCTCTTGGATGAAGCAACATCAAAATAGCCATGATTAATCAATGCATCATGTAAGCTATCATTTGGAAGCTCATTTTCACCACCATCTAGCTTGGATTCATTCTCATGTGATGTCAAAAGATTGCTATCCCATTTTCTAATCCATACCATCACCTCCATAACTGATATGTTTTCCCTTACTAGCAAACTCCAAAGCGTAGTATGAAGGAAAAACCAAACATTATCAAAATGCAAGGTCTTCATAGTAAGCAAACTCTCAATCTCCTGAATCAACTCTCAGAGAAAGAATGCTGCATATGATCTTAACAATTGTTTGTCCATTGTAGATGATGCATGACTAACCAAATTGAAACCAATAATGTTCCATTCCACACAAATGGATATGACACTTGTGGCTAATCCAACAAGGGTGTGACCAATATCATCATTGTTTTGAGCCTTCAAATAGCTCTCTGAAAGAGGAAAGTCATAGTCCTCATGATGCAAAGTGGATGCCCAAACTGAATTTCCTAAATCATTCCTCCTTTCTTCTTCACACAACTCAACATGCTCTTCTTGTGGGCTTACCTCAAGAAGTTCTTCCCTTGTATACTCAACATCCACACATTCTTCTTTTGAAAGAAATAAGGATCTAATGTGTGATTCTCTTTTTCTTCTTGCATTATCTATCAAATTTCATCCTTCCTTGACTTCTTGTAAGTGTTGTCTTGCTTGCGTAGAAAGCATCTTGGCCTTATTATCTCTTATAGACCACCCATCATACAATCATTGTGTCCTTTTAAGAAGATCAAAACTATGATTATGTCTTTCTAAGGTGCCTTCCTTGTATTTCCCTATATCTTCTTCATAGATAGGTTGCCCCTCCATGAGTGCTATTCTAAGAGGTGTACCTAGCTGAAAGTTAAATTCTCTTCTAGCTGCCATAGCTATCACAAAATTGATCCCTACCTTCACATCCTTAGCTGAAATGAATTTTTCTCTCATCCAACTCCATGGTGTTGTATCCATAACATACCAAACATTATCAAAATTGTATGATTTTCTTGTTAGGCCATCTCTTGGTCTCTACAATCCACTCTCTAAGGCATAAAGCCTCATAAACCTTGAAAAATGTTCCTCCATGGTGGATAATGTATGTTCAACCCAAACGGAATCACTTATGTCTCCTTCTACATGTGTAGGTATAACCCTAGTGGTTGATCCACCAAGTGTGTGCCCAATACCACCTCTAATTTGAGCCTTCAATGGGTTCTCTAAAAGAGGAAACTTATGAACCTCATGATGCAAGCTAGATACCCAAACATAATTTTTTGAATCATGCCTCTTCTCTTGTTCACACCCATCTAGATGTTCTTCTTTCCTTTCTTGTTTTTCTAACTTTGGCTCGTCTTTTTTACCAATAGTTGCTTTGAAAACTTCAATCATTGGCAAAACAACATTGGAATCAGCCAAAGGAACATCCATAGAATCCATACCTTCATACGGTTGATCAAAGTCAAGTTCTAAACCAACCTGCTCCATGACAAGATAACTTTTTTTCTCCTTAGTGGATGCCTCATGTGCCAAATTAGCATGTTTCTCAAACTTCTCATGAAGATCTTTGCAGGCACCTCCTATAATTTGCTTTACCAAATCCTTCTTGTAGTGTTACATGGATTGTCTCGAAAGTGAGTCTTCATAACACTACAAATTATAAAACATTCTTTGTTGAGTTTTTGCAATATCTTTTAATAGTTTCTCCACACTAGTCTATTCCTTTGTTGGCGTGGCATGAAGGAACGTAGATAACACTCTTCCATTATAAACTCTAGCCATTAATGAATCTTGAGGTTGAAGCAAACTGATTTTTACCGAATACTGGCAATAGTAGCTCTAATACCACTATAAAGAGCCTTTCAAATTTTTCCCTAAATTTTTTGTTTTGGCTCCTCAAAATTTTGTCAAACACTTTGCTTCTTCAACTGCTTGTTTTGATGTTTCCTTGATGTTTGGATATATGTAAGGATTTTATGAACATAAATGACTCAAGGAAATGAAACTAATGTCTAAAATGAAATTGTGATACAACGTGTTTCTGATTTTTCAATAATGAAGAATGACTAAAAGAGAAGTACAAGCATAATAGTTCATCAATAGCAAGTAATAAATTCTATAACACTTGGAATATAAACTCAACTCCACCTTTGGTGATATTAGTGGTTGTGAATTGTTTACAAATGCTGAGATGACCATGCAATTTTCTAAGTTTACATTCATTGTCAAACTATGCCCAGCAGACCCAGTTTCAAGGAAAGTATTTGCACTCATGTCTGAGACACATTATGCATGCTATTAGAGAGATTCTAAACAAATTTGACTTCCCTTAGGACTGATTTTCCCATAAAATATGTACAAAAATCTATATCTGGTTGTAACGAACTAGGATGGACATTGACCTCAACAAGAAGGGTCTAAAATAAACTAAAGATCTACTTAGAAGTTATTTGCAGACCTTACACAACATAGAAGACATTCCAAAATTCTGACATAGTGCATTTATATCCACCAAACTCATGACCCAAACTCACTATGTCAAGAACACTTGAAACATTAAAGAAATACTCAAGAATATGTTTTAGACTGTAACAAGCATAGAATGTAGATTTGTGTATGTGTAATGTCTGATAGTTACATATGATAATCCCAGTTCACAATGATATTCACTAAACTCTTTGTGGTGACATTTAGGAGCACTTTCAAGTTCAAACACAACAATTTAGAGTGCATATAATCCCCAAACCTGAAGAGTTTACTCGTCCCACTCAAAGAGGAGTTTGAAAGACCACAAAAGCACCCATAAATTACAACAGCAACCAATACCTTTCTTCAATAGTTGTTTCTCCTTTTGAACAGTGCATCCAGACTTCTAACCTCTTCTAATAGCATCCACGACCAAGATAGGGTGCAAATAAATTCATTTCTTCCTTTGAAAACATGTTTCTTCTCCTTACTTGCCCAGGTTCTCCTAAACACGCCCCTTTCTTGATTCCTATGTTAAGAAACAAAGTGCCAAGGGTGTAGCCATAAATTCATGCCCTCAAATATGTATATGAAGCTCAAAATTTCAATCCTTTGAGGCTGCAAAATTTTAAATATTAAAATCACAAAAAATTAGAATATACTGATCCTTCTCTTTATTTTTCAAAATCTCCAACTATGGCCAACTAGGGATGATTGTCTTGTTGAAAAATGAGGTGGTTTCTTCACTTAATACTCTGTAAAAATTTAATATTGCTGATCTAAGTAAGCTCTTTCTTTGTTACATATATTCTTTGTGGGTGATTATCTTGATTAATCCATTTTACTGTTGTGGAATGTAGAGAGAAGTTGATAGAAGAACTAGATAGGATATTAGAAAGATCACACAAGATATACCATGGAGAAACCCTTTCAAGAAAAAAATCCACCAAGAATTATCCTATTATTCAATCTATGAATTACAATAGCTCTGATTCTTCCTTGAGAATGCTTCTTCTATCTTTACCAATCTTCTTCACACCTACAATAACAATTATGAAAAATCTCTTCAACTTGAATGAGATATAGAGACAATATGCAACCTTGTAATCTCCAAATGGTGATAATTACAATGCACAAGCTCAAGCCCTTGAAAAGGTACGCCATATTCCTTCAAGTTGAGTTATTCAGTGAAAACTAAAGATTACAACATGTGCTTCATGCATTTGGGCGTCCCAAACTGAAGCTACAACTTCTCCTTCACTTCGGTGATAATTCCAAAGCTCTTCCTCAAAGTTGGCACCCTTAAGTAATCCTACTTAACTGAACCTTCAGAAATATCTTATCATGCATGAGAGGTAAATCCAATAAAGCATCTCGGGCACCAAGTTGGCTCCAAGTGATTTATAGTTAATGAAACATTTACTCAACACCATTCATGCAGGAATGGTCATCCCCTAACTATCATACAACTCAAGTTATTAGCCATGCATTCCAAGTTAACTGAAGCTAACTACATTCAACTCAAAATAACCAACATGCATGCAACATGCACTTGCATGCAACTGAAGATAATGAACCATAATGAACTAAACTGAACTAAATTGAACTGAAAACTGAATGAACTAAATTGAATGAACTTCAAACTTGCAAACATCAAATCCTAACTCCTAGGATCTTTACATGCATTCGAAGTGTTAACTATTACTCCATATAGTTAATGAACACAAGGTGAGTTTCACCTTACCTGTGTGTACCCACATGCTCCTATTATTTAGGAATAACTACAAATGTCAATTTCATGATTTATTTCATCCAAATAATTAATCTCATCCTAATCTTAGTGTTGTTGAACACATTCCAAGAATCTAGGAGATACATGAAATAATTAATGTTTAGGATTTTCAATTAAATGGCATCCTATTTCCAACATTCCTCCACTTGACATTATACATTGCAATTATTCTAAATAAGGAATAATAAAACAAGTACAAGACTCAAGGCCAATGGCCTTCTTGCACCAACTAATAAAACCATGCTAACTTCAAATGCAACCTGCATAATCATGAAGCTTCCAAGCAAATGATTAAAACCAAGAGAACTTATCTATATGGTTTCATAAGATAATATGTAACATTAATTAAAGTGTTAACTTTCTCAATTAATACCTTCCCATTATCAACCAAACCATTACCTTTCGCAAGTCTCTGTATCCAAACCATCTCTTTAGAGGTATGCTAAACCACCGAGTGTGTTGAATTCACATTCAACCAAGGTGTAGGCTCCTCGGTCTTTTTTTTTTTTTTTTAATTTCTCACAAGTAACCATTCCAACAAATGTCTCTTACCATAAGAGAACTCCAGCCTCACCTATTTCTCTAAGTATCCATGAGGACCTGTAACCAACCAATCCATGCCAAACTCCAAATGCAACACAACACTTTCATGAAGTAATCAAGCAAATGATTAATGTAACCAAAACTTAAGAGAACTACACAAGATCATTTTCAAAGCTCCAATCATGAATTAGGAACATAAACATGACATCCATGATCTAACCAAAACATCTCCTCTTAGGAGATCTCATGCACCATAACATACTTATACATCCTAGTCTCAAGAGAACCATGTAATATGCCAAACTCTAAATGCATATCAAGAGTAAACCATGACATCAATGAAAAATATACTCTAAACCAAGAAACCATATCTCTAATCACATGGAGATAACCTTACCAATGATGCATCCAAGTCACTGCCAACAACTCCCACTGAACCGTGATACTGATTCACACATGGCATCGTGACTTCCATCCTCTCTATGAAGATTACTTTGAAACACAAAGCAAAGAGTTATCACAAAAAATATTAGTTGAAATAACCAATGCATCATTACTAACATCTGAGGACTCCTCTGTAGAAGAATCAGAACTCTCTTTCTTGTTCTTACAATCCTTCTTCACATGTCTTGGTTTCCCACAATTCCAACACTTTACCTTACTTTGTCCTTCTGACTTACCCTTCCCTTCCTTTTTTCCCTTAGGCTCCTTTTTCTTAGGCCTAATTTTTACAAACAAGGCATCTTGGATTTCCTCCTTAGATTTCCTCCTCATCTCCTCTGATAGGAGAGTAGGAATAATGTTGTCCATCTTTGGATCTGCACCATTACCACTAATTGCAACAATTAGATTTTCTCAAGAATCTGGTAAAGAACAAAGTAATAAAATGCACTTATCCTCATCCTCTAGCTTTACATCTATAGATGCTAACTGACTGAGAATTAAATTGAAAGCATTTAAATGTTGTGCAACAGATTCACCATCTTTCATTTTCAATGAATACAACTTCCTTTTCAGATACAACTTATTGGTGAGACTCTTAGTTTGATAAATATCCCCTATTCTTTTCCATAATTTATATGCATTGGTTTCCATTGAAACATTTAAAAGAACAACATCAGCAAGACATAACCTTATTGTTCCTCTTGCCTTCTTATCTAACTTAGCCCAATCTTCATCTAAAATAGTTGTAGGTGTCTTTGTCTCATTATTAACCGCTAACCACTGATCTCTTTCTTCAAGAAGATCTTCCATTTTTAATTTCCACATTTCATAGTTAGAACCATTGAACCTTTCAATATCTAACCTTGAATTCATTGTAACAAAACTTAATTCCAAAATCAGCAACAACAAAAATAATAAAAGCTCCACTAATCCAAAACCCTCCAATCTTTTAAGAGAAAGGCCCCAATACTCTACCCAACCTCAACTCATACCAAATGTTGAAAATGAGGTGTTTTCTAGCTTAATACTCTATAAAACTTTAATATTGCTGATCTAAGTAAGCTTTTCTTTGTTACATATATTCTTTGTGGGTGATTATCTTGATTAATCCATTTTACTGTTGTAGAATGTAGAGAAGTTGATAGAAGAACTAGAAAGGATATAGAAAGATCACACAAGATATACCATGGAGAAACCCTCTTTCAAGAAAACTCCACCAAGAATTATTCTATTATTCAATCTCTGAATTACAATAGCTCCAATTCTTGCTTGAGAATGCTTCTTCTGTCTTTACCAATCTTCTTCACACCTACAATAACAATTATGAAAACTCTCTTCAACTTGAATGAGATATAGAGACAATATGCAACATTGTAATCTCCAAATGGTGATAATTACAATGCACAAGCTCAAGCCCTTGAAAAGGTACACAATTTTCCTTCAAGTTGAGTTATTCAGTGAAGACTAAAGATTACAACATGTGCTTCATGCATTTGGGTGTCCCAAACTGAAGCTACAACTTCTCCTTCACTTCGGTGATAATTCCAAAGCTCTTCCTCAAAGTTGGAGCCCTTAAGTAATCCTACTTAACTGAGCCTTCAGAAATATCTTATCATGCATGAGAGGTAAATCCAATAAAGCATCTTGGGCGCCCAAGTTGGCTCCAAGTGATTTATAGTTAACTAAAACATTTACTCAACACCATTCATGCAAGATTGGTCATCCCCTGTTAATTGGAGGTATTCATGTTATCTGTCATACAACTCAAGTTATTAGCCATGCATTCCAAGTTAACTAAAGCTAACTACATGCAACTCAAAATAACCAACATGCATGCAACATGCACTTGCATGCAACTAAAGATAACTGAACCATAACTGAACTGAACTAAATTGATTCTGAACTGAACTGAACTGAATTGAACTGAACTGATCTAAACTAAACTAAACTAAACTTCAAACATGCAAACATCAAATCCTAACTCCTAGGATCTTTACATGCATTCAAAAGTGTTAACTATTACTCTATATAGTTAATTGAACACAAGGTAAGTTTCACCTTACCATGTGTGCACCCACATGCTCCTACTATTTAGGAATAACTACAAATGTCAATTTCATGATTTATTTCATCCAAATAATTAATCTCATCCTAATCTTAGTGTTGTTGAACACATTCCAAGAATCTAGGAGATACATGAAATAATTAATGTTTAGGATTTGCAATTAAATGGCATCCTATTTCCAACATGTCTCACACCCGAAACTGGTAGTGCAATGGTTTCCAAACCCTAAATCAACAAGACTCGGCCATGTATAGGAGAAAATATGTTCATTCAAAATTTCTCAACAAAAATGAACTCCCTTTCTTTTATTTCTTCCCCATTCTTTTCAAAAAGTGACTTTGTAAAGTTATTTTTAAAATATTTCATTTGGTCACTTAAAGAACAATTCACAAAGCCATTTTATAACTTGATTTATTAATTATTTAATATCCCCCTTTTAAATATATTTTAAGACTTAGGAAATATTAAATAATTAAGTCACTTCATCCAAATTTTGGGGGCATTACAGTTTCGACCCATAAAAATAGAGGATAAAACCATTCTGAAAGTTAGGCCGAACCAACACTAGTGTGTTGGCAATAGCTTCTTTGATTTTAATAAAGGCATGTTTTCCCTCTTCTATCCACATAAAGGTAGATGTCTTTCTCATCATCGTTGAAATCTCCTTTGTTAGCTCTGAGAAATCTAGTACAAATCTTCAGATAAAGTTGACTTTTCTGAAAAAGGAGTGCATATGTGTTTTGCTTGTTGGAAGAGATGGGTTTCTGATTGAATCCACCCAATTTGGATCAATTCTAGCCTCCTTTTTGGAAACAATGTGGCCAAGTAAATTTTCATCCATCATCGAAAAGATGGTCTTCTTTGGATTCAATGATATCTTGTGATACCTGCATCTTTCAAAAAATTCCAGGAGATGTGAAAAGTGATCATCTCGTTTATCTGATAAAATGGTTAAGTCGTCAAGGTAGACAACTATGATCTTGTCCTTAAGGTCCCCAAATTCCAAATCCATGGCTCTCTTAAATGTAGCACCGACATTGATAAGGCCGAAAGACATCCTCTCATAAGTAAACGTCCCCCACGGCATGGTGAAAGTTGTCTTAATCTAGTCCTCCTCAGCCACTGCAATTTGATTGTAACTAGAAAAACCATCTACAAGAGATAGCATCTCCAATCCAGTGACTATCTGTAAGGTATGCTCCATGATTGGTAATGGGTAATTGTCCTTTAAGGATGTGTGATTCAAATTCCTGAAATCCATGCATATTTTGATTTCACCATTCTTTTTGTGCACATGAACTATGTTAGGAACCCAGGTGGAGTGATGAATTTGAAATATTATCTTTGAGTCCACCATCTTTTGAATCTTTGCATATAGATAGTATCTTGAATTTTTGGATTATAATGTCTCTTCTTTTTCCTGAAAGGCTTAACATCAGACTTCAGAGGAATTGCATGTGACAATTCTATGGGTGTGAAGACTTTCAAGTCTTCATAAGACCAGAAAATACATCCTTGTACTATTTGAACAAGGTGATAAACTTCTCAGTTTCTTCTAGAGTGCAACATTTTCCTAAATTCACAAACTGAGGCTTGTCTTCAGTACCTATCTTGACTTGACTATATTCTACAGAAGTGTTAACACCTTACCTCTTTTGATCTTGGATGTAATGGTCATGCCTGTCAAAAATATCCTCTAAAGATACAAAACCCTTAGGAATCTAATTTCCTTTCAATTGTATGATCCCAAATTCTATAGCTTTAGATTCCTCTGAAAGTAATTATTTAGGATTAGTACTTCCTTCAGGGAACAACTCTTTGTAATTGTCTCCCATGACGAGAAATTCTTCAATATCATCATCGTCATCAAAGACTTGGTAGTTGTCTAAGTTATCTGGTACAGCTAGCCTGTAGATCAACTCAATAGCAAATGAATCCTGACGAAATTCAGCATTTGGCATGAAAAGAGCAATTGAAACTGCAAGAGCATCAACTTTGTTGTTGTTTGTTCTTGGAATATATTGGATGTTAAATGCATCGAACCAATCGATGACATTCCACACCCTTTGTCTATAGGATCGAAGGTGACTATTCCTGACCTGGAAAAAATCTTTAATCTGTTTTACAATCAACTTTGCATCTCCTTCAACTCTAAGCAGTTTAATCCCCATATCCTTCACATTTTTGAGACCTAATAAAAGCTCCTCATATTCAGTAATATTATTGGTGCATTCATATTGCAACCTATATGCAAATGGATATAGATGTCCTTCAGGATAAATCATGACTACTCCCACTCTTGAGCCTGATGTTGAGCAACTGCATCATCCACACTTTTGATTCTTCATTTGAAAAACCTATGGAAAGTGCAAACTTTTGACAATCTTTAGCTACTTCTCACACCATAGCATATGTGCCCAGACCCATGTCTTGATACAACACTTGAGCTTGTGGATCTTGGGACTTTACCACCATAAACCTTGACTTTGTCTCAGGCTCCAACTTGAATGTGCCCCTTTTTAATGGAATTGTCGCGAACGACCAATCCATTTGAATCTCTCCTTCGAGATCTTTGCAAAAAATCCTGCTAAGTAACATCTCATAGCTGGTAGGAATATCAACCACCAAGATGGTCATCATGATCTTCTTCTTAGGACATGATGCTAGCCTTACTTGAGCATCTTTAAGTTGATCAACTAACAACACCAACTTGGACTCAAGCGAATAACACTTTTCTTGAGT
Organism: Sequoia sempervirens; assembly: GCA_007258455.2. Classification (NCBI taxonomy): domain Eukaryota; kingdom Viridiplantae; phylum Streptophyta; class Pinopsida; order Cupressales; family Cupressaceae; genus Sequoia; species Sequoia sempervirens. The sequence goes on from VDFB02010190.1 coordinate 183,212, forward strand.
CAGGTTGCATGATAGTCCCAACGCATTCATAATCTGTAAGGGCATAAAATTTTCAGAAGCTCCACTATCAATAATGCAATTACTGAGTTTGAAACCTCCTATATATAAGGATATATAGAACGGTTTGGCTTCTCTTCTACAGGAATGTAGGATTGTAGTAATGTTGGCTGGACTATAGCCTTTTTCTTCACAACCTTTAGGATTCTATCCAACTACTCTGGATGATCTTGTAAATACTCCAATTGAGAGATTTGCACCTTCATCTTCATCATAGAAGACAAAATGTCAAAACTTGTTGAAGACGGATCTTGAGCAACTGGCACAATGTTGTCTTGTGAAGACTTCGGATTGGAAGTAGAAGGTACTTCCTTTCCTTTTCCATTTGCATTCCACTTTTCCTCTTCCTCCTTTTGTGCTTTGAAATTTTGCACACATGTGAACACAGGTGAGGTGATATTCTGATGATTTACTGCAAGATAAAATTGGCAATTTTCTTCTTCTTGTTCTTCATTTACGAGTTCTCTATCAAAATATCTTGTTGTGGAGTCACCATCAAAGTTGTCTATCTATGATGAGATAACATTTGAGCTTGAAGGTACGAAACTTGAATTAGGAGTAGCATTGGAAAATCCCATGAGTTGATTCATTCTTTGATTCTCTGGACATGAAGCCTCAGTGTGTTCAACAGAATCATAGAAAGTGCAAAATACTGTGGGCTTCTCAGCATCATTTTTTTGCTTAGGTTGTCCTTGCAGAAACCTTAACTTGTAGGTATTGTATGGCTAGAAGATGTTTCTCTTTGGTTGATATTGTTGCTAAGGTTGAAATGACGGTGGTGCAGGCAAGGCTAATTGCCCTTAAGGTGGTTAAATTATTTTGAGGATAGTCACCTCATTTTCTATCCTCTATATCAACAGATCAGCAGACACTTATACAAGCATTTTGATCAAATAATTCTTCATCTTACTCGTCGTGATCATATTGTCTTCAAGTTTGATTGCTTCTTTTTGAATGAGTTGTAGATTATCTTCATTACTTATCTTCAAGAAAAAGGTGATCTCATATGGTAATGAATTGATGAAGGAACTCATCAAAATTTTGTGAGATGGATTTAGAGTGTGAGAAATATGTGTAACGAGGTGGTTAAACCTTGCTACAAATTCTCTCATCGATTCATGTGACACCATCTTCGAATTTGATAGCTGTGCAAAAAATTTGTCACTATCTTCAGCAGACTTGAATCTCGCCAAGAAATTTTCACTCATGACTTCCCAATTGGTGATGATTACTAGCTCAAGATTATTGAACTAGTCTATTGTGTTTTTCTCAAGACTCTCCACAAAGAGACGTACTATGATGTCCTCATGTGCAACATGTAAAACAAAACATGCCACTGTGAATGTTGAAAGATGTTCATCAAGATGTTTGGAACCATTGCCATGAAATCTTAGGAAAAACTGGCATGAACCCTTGGGTAGTTCATGGTGTCTTTCTAAATCCAATAGTCCAATATTGTCTCCCCAAGGAAAGGGGACTGGACATCTTGCATTTCTCACGTTACGACCGTTACAATTGTTGTTGTTGTCTCCCATCGCTTTGGTTGGGACGAGAGATTCTTCTTTTGCTATTCCTTCAATGAATTGCTCAGGAACCTCCTGAAAGATTGGCTCTACTTGAAGAGGAGGATTTCTTCTCCTTTTGGTATATACTTGGTACACCAGGATGCTTAATTCCACACGGGTGGTGGCAAGACTAGTCTACCTGCTGCAAGATACGCTCTCTCTTCTTCTTTATCTAAAGTGGTAGTCATGTTTCTCCATTGAGTGGTAGATGTATGATTTTCGAAGATAAAAGTGCACAAGCTATTGATGATGTTTGACTACTCTGCTTCAATGAAAACTAGATTCAGTTGCAAGACAGATGGAATAAGTCTTAGTTGATGTACTGGAGCAATAGGATGCCAAATGGTCATTCCCATGCAAAGGCTGAGCTTTATGAATTTTTTGAGCCTCATGCCCCACGGTGGGTTCTAGAAAATAGTTGTGTGTACCAACTAGCACTCCAGAGGTGCTAATTGTTATTCCAACACAACTCATTGGCATGTCACTTGCTAGACTATTTATATTCATGATTATTCATGAATCGATAAGTTTTTCAACTTGTGTGGGGTATGGAGAGTTGATGTATTGAAGGAGTTTAATGTTTCATACCAATTAAAAGGATAGCATATGTTAGGATCAATATAGTGGGTCAAATAAGACAAAAGAGAAAATAAAACTACCAAAAAAACAAGAGTTAAGGATAGAAAAAATAGAGAAAGGCATGAGAAAAAGGAGCAAGGTGTCCAACTAACAAAAAAAGAAAAACTCAGAAAAGCACGAGAGGGAAAGCAAGTAAATAAATGTAGAATGGAAAATCTATAGCACAACCATGCACAATGAGGGAAAAAATGAGAAGCATCTCCAAAATCATAGTCTAGCAACTAGAAACTGGGAAAGTTCTTAAAAAGAAAGCCAATTTAAGAAGAATAAGTGAAAATTTTATCTTCATTGACAAGGGAAAAAAAGGACGGAAAGTAACAACTTTTTTGAAGTTGTTGCCAACTTGAGAGAAGTAGAATTTTTCTTGAAATCTCATGTTTTCCAACATTATTCCATTCTCAATGAGCGTGCATAAAATGAAAGTGTATAAACATTCTGAGCAAGATCTTACTTCCTCGAGAATTTCATTGATATGCTAGTTGTAGATGTCCCTATTTTGTATCCCATTGATGATGATGTTTGGGTCATCCTAATAATCAGATTATGAGCCCTTATTTGGAGTCCTAATTTGAGATATAAGATTAAACCTTTATCATTTGAACTATTGTTCTAATTAATTCCGGTAAACTAATTCCAAAAAGCATGTACATCTCCTTTGTGATTCCTAAGAAGATTCCCCACACTTAAGCATCTGATATTCTTCTTGGAAGCACCATTAAAATTCAATTTAATCTATCTAATTAGAGGAGGTCACAATTTTCCAGAATCCTTCTTGACTAAAGTTTTAGAGAGAATACCATCATGATATTTCCTAACTTCCAACCAATTTCTCAAAATAGCATCTTTTCTTGGATTTTCTTCCTTGAATTTAGTTGCTTTGCAATAACCCACCCTTAATTTTTCTTTCCAAATCTTCACAACTTGTTAGCATTAGCCAATAATCAAAGATGATAAATTTAAGTAAACTCCCTTCCACTTTTTGATCTCCCAAATCCTGAGGTAGACAAGGTGAGAGCATATGGTAGTAAGGTTACAATGCTACGCTCTTGAAATAAACCACTTGTTTAGTGGGGTGAGTATGAAATCTTCAAACATAAGGAAACATCCACTTATTCAATGGGAATTACAAATTGTAGGAAATGAAAGCATCAAGCAGCTTGCTATCCAAAACTATTCATGCAGTGGGATGCATAGCTCAACATGAAAGTAAACATTTGATTATTCAACGGGCATAACATGAAATCCAAAGAGTCATTCACTTATTTAGTGGGGTTAGTATCAAACTAGAAAGAGCAAGATAACTGAATGGTACTACCAAGTCAGTATTACAATGAAGCTCAATACAAATGATACTAACAAGTGTAAATCTGCTATATGGCAATAATAAATGACTGAAATCACAAGACAATCAACTCAACGTGACAACCAACTGAGCCAATGATCTAAACCTACAACATGTTAGCAATTATACCTCAAATAATATGAAGAAAATAAGAGATTTCAAGTCTGATATAGTTGTTGCGGCAGTTTGATGCACCAAACCAGCAAGCATATGATTGGCACATCACCTCCACATTAGACCCAACTTGTAAACAAATATCCTCACCAATGTATTATCAATTTTACCTCACAATTTGACCCCAAGAAGACTGTATCAGGTCTAAAAGGTTGCTGCAGCAGGTTTAATATGCAACAACAGGTTTGAAAACCCTTCAAACAATAAGCTCTAATATGGCACGCAACCTAAGGAAGTCACCAACTCGCCATAGAACATTCACAAATTGATTTCAAGGTCATAGGATGATCATGGTGCCACCAAATCAATCCAAACAACAAGGAAAAGAGCAGAAATGTTCATAACTCCCAAAAAACATGTGTAATATTCCACACACTTGTCCAAGAAAATAAAAGTGACTTATTCCAAACTATCCTTAATAATTATACTAGCCGACCTCCACATGAGAATTTTGGGTCTAAAGAATGGCTATGGAGCTTACAATAGTCAATGACCTCAAGCACTCAACTCACCAAGGAATGAAAAATTTCTTATTGTTACTAGATTTTCACCCATGGCTCAATCAGGTAGAGCTCATTGATAGAAAGAAGAAATAAAATGGTACATTTTATTTTCCCCTTACATTGCATTCATGTATACAAATGAAATAACTTGAGAGATTACAAAAACACAAATCATCGCATTTATACAGATGCATGAAACATAAGAATATTTTTGCAAATTTGTTCTGAAAAAGTTATTTTATTCAATAGAAATATTCATTTTAACTCACACAAGCCGTGAGTTTAACTGTTGCTTTCTTATTCAATGCAAAAAAAAATCAACATATACATGAATAAGTAAATGAATGAAAACAAAGTGCATGTAGGGAAGGTAACCAGTCATTTCCTGAGAATGGTTCGTTAGTTGTGTCTTCTTGTCCAATTGCTGCCCAAGTTGTCCTGGCCTTCTTAGCTCCTTGATACTCCTATTTCCTACATTAATTCAAAACAATATGTTAGAGAAGCACTCTAACCAATGACTGATTACATACCATACATGATCATTTACCTATACATGTATAAATTGATCTTAATCTGCATTAAACAAACATCCATATCTTGAACATACCAGAGAAAATATTGAAACCATCAAAATACACATTTTTTCTAACTTGTTTGCTTCATGTGCAGCTACAGGTATAATCATATCTTTGTTTTTTCAGATAAAATGAGTGGGGTGAAACGTGGCTCCCGCGAGGGTTGAACCCAACTCATTATTTATGCACAACTTTTAAATACACTTTAGTGCATCCAATGCAGATTACCATGTTTAAAATATACAACAACAACCTTTAAAATGTAGATTGCAACTACAATATGTCAATGACAGTCACAAACTGTAATCAACATATACAAGCAGAGAATAGCAATGATTTAATACAATGAGCTTTATGAAAATGTGAAGGTAAAACATCACAAAGTGAAAAATACTTTTCTACTTAAGGATAGTGAAAAGATATGATTTCCACAATCTATAACTACCATTGAGTGCATAGAACATGAGTATCAGGACTTGGCCTCTACAGAAAAGTAACAATGAATAAATGTTTGAGAGCAAATGACAGAAACATGAGTCTCAGTTGTAAGGAGTAATATCAGCTAAATGACAGTGACCTTTAAAACTATAGGATGTAGATGATTGCTAGAATATAGAAAGATGAAGCTGCAGGTTGAAATTTTTTCTTCCAAGATTTACAAAAAAATAAAGGCATGTTCTATTTATGTTTTCTATGTATTTACTTATTCTGAAGAAAGAAAAAAATACAGAGGAAAGAAAAATTGAATATATACATTCTCTGTAAACAAGAAAGTATTGTCATTAAAAAAATGGGAGAAACCTAGAGGAATGTGATCAAGACATTGTGACAAACACAACAATAGCACATGAAGCCATCAAAAGGCAATACAGATTTCAAAATCCCTTAATGCTCAGATAGAATCACAGGGAAGGTATTTGTAGTCAATATTGTAGAGAACACCAAGGGAACAATAATGTATAAAAATAAACACTTTCTATATGCCATAAGTGAAAATAAGGTCACACACTAACTAATTGTAATGGAGACAAAAAATTGTACTAAGGAAGCATTCATATTATCAAAGAGAAGATAGTTATGAGGCATCATAATGCAGATCTTCAAAAGTTTGTTTGAAGCTACAGTAACTTCAAAAAAGACAATATCTTATGATTATAAGAGGACACTGTTTGTGATAGGAAGCATTCATAATAATGAATGGAATGTTATTGGGTATATATGATGGCCATGTCTAGAAATCAACAAAAATAATATATATGGCCGCTGCCACTAAGCTAATTCTGTGAAACATTGTCACAAAAGGATAGGGGTTTCAACAGAAAAGTGAATCTCATTTTTTAGAAAAGTAAACACAGAGTTCTTGTAAGCAAGCCCAGATAAAATTTTATTTCAAAATCTCATGAAGACCTCTTTGGCCAAAAAATGATCATTTTGATGGACAAAACAAAACTCAGAACAACCACTGCAGAATGAGGGGACAAATATAAATTCATTTAAAAATTGAACTCTCAACATGGTAAAGCCATGAATGCCTGATGGAAAGAGTCCTTATGTTGAATACGATGAAGAGACCCAAAAGAGACAGAATATTGAGTGTTTTGCATCAAATGTAATATGGAGGGGCGACCATTATGAATTAGTAACTTTAAATCAGACCCACGATTTGGTTTTTTTTTGTATATATTTTACATGAAATATAAGCAGTTGCAGCCCAGAATCAATAACAGTACAAGAAATGAAGATGGATTAAGAATCTATTATGAATATAAGACACAGGTTTGAAGTAACCCAAGTGGAGTTTTCCTTGTTGCCTAAGAACTCAAGTAGCTATGAAATAAGGGGCCGAGCCAATACAATGCAAACATATAGCCATGTAGAGAAAAATAAAGTTACTCTATAACAAAATGCAACAAGCAAAGTCATGGCGAGAGTTCTTAAAACAAAGAAATATACCAGCACAGAACTTACCTAACATGCAATGGAGGTTGAAATTAATATGCAAATGCTCTAAATCTCCTGGAGAAGCCATCAAATATGCAGGTTTGGAGCTTTTAAAAACCCTCATAGTGGCGGCAGAGGTAGCTTCTTCCTGAAGCTTCAATAACAAATGAAATGTAATTTCATTTGTTTTTCTTTTGCTTTAGGATTTTTTACCCTAATATGTGTCGATAGAAATTGTTTTGGTATTTTTGGCCATGATTTTAAAATTATAAGGAGTCCAATATTATGCGTTGTGGGCTAAGATTTCTAGTCTTATTCCTTAGTGGAACTTTCATATTATCTTCAAATGCAATGTAAGCTCTCTAAGTCGTGAGTTAAGCGCTTTGATTTGTTCCTTGAATTTTATGCCTTATGCATATAAAATGCATTAATTCATATTGATGCCTTTTGACTAATTTTATGCATGTAAGGTTGTATTGTTTTAAGTGTAAAACAAATGGCTTTAATGATATTTGTTATAAATCACTAAGTCATTTTGTTATAAATGCATACCTTACATTATGCTTATTGATTAAGGGAGTCTTTATAGTTACAAGAATAATGGTGTTGGTTGGATGAACTTGGTGGACCAAAGGAGAGCATCTAGGAATTTTTTCCAACATGTGACAAAGTAATAGGAGAATTTATTTGCTTTGGAGACAAAATTGGAGCTTTTGGAAGGTGTTATGATGAGTTACCATGTTGAACTTAGTCAAAATTGATCATTTCAACTCTTTGAAACTTATTTGAAGAAAATCCAGTTGCTATATTTTTGGCTTTCTGAAGCCATCTGAGTTCATGAAGCTTCTAGAGCCCCTTTTGGTGGAGCTACTTGAACTTGTAATATATTACCATTTGCAACTCATTATGACTTAGTTCTATTCATGCAGCTTTTCAGATTTAGTGACTTTTACTATCCTTTCTCAGATTTTTGCATAGTTCTATAACTCATTTTCACTCATGTAAGCAATTTACACTTTGAAAAATAATAATGATAAGTATTTTTCCTTCTCATCTTATATTTGTAGGTTGTGAGTTGTATTTCTATTGCAAGTAATTTAAGTTGTGAAAACTTACTTTTCCTTCTTGAACTTAGTGTATTTAAAATCTTCTCATGAAATATTTATGCAAAGCATATGTGTATTTGAGTTGTGCATGCTAAGCTTATTGTTGTTTGAGAATTTTGTGGAAAGGTAGCTCTACAAGGTTCTAAAACCCTTCTTGGTGTATCACTTCATAGTTTACTTTCAATATTAGGTTTTTCATTTTTAAGTTATCTTTCTTCCCCTTTTCCTTTAAAAAATTGGTAGTTTTAGAGTGAGAACCAGCTAGGAGCCAACCTTATCTAGAGGTTCATTTCAACTTTAGCTTACCCACATCCTTGAAATGATCCCATGTTTTCTCCAGAAAGCTTAGTTCCATAACTTTTCTTAGGGTGCATTTCTAGGAGTTAATAGTTTTGGCACGTCCGGTGGGACTATCGAATTAGACAGCTGAAAGAAGATATATGTTATTTCTGGTTTTGATATGTAGCCAATGAGTTTCAGGCCTTTCAGAGGTTAACATCAGCATATCATTTTGAAGACATTACAGTATTGAGGAATTGGTGTTTTTCTCAGTATTATTAGGCTTTGGAGGCAGTTTGAACAACACCATGGTGACTCCAGTCATATCTTTTGGTTTTAGTAGCCCAAGTATCTACAATTAAACAAGGTTTGTTGTTTAGGCATGCATATGTTTCATGTTTTACACATGCAATGTCTAGTTATTAGCTATACCATGGATTTTCACCTCCATTTCAAGAAAATCCTGCAAATTTGTCCTCTTATCAGCCATTTTATACAGAACAACCTATTGTTTTTATATCAAGTGACCCTATAATAGCAGATTACCAGTATTTTCATCATGTTTCTTGCTCTCTCACTCCTACTCAACCTTTGTATCAACCATTTCATGATCAAAATCAGTCTCGAGAGGAGGTTCTTAATGCTAATCAGCATGACTATTCACATAACCAGCCTCAAGAACATCCTTTTCAAAGTGTACTAGTTTTGGCCAAGCAATTCGACCATATATTGTGGGATTTGAGCCAAAATCTTGATTGTATGAAGATTAATGATATTAGAAAAGTGTTCTCACACATGAGTAGAATGTTGGTACATATTAAGAAGCAAGAAAAAACCATTATGCAACAGCAAGAAATGGCTAATCAAACCAACTTTTATGATCAAAAGAGAGTGGCAAAAATAATCCAGTTCGAAGAGATCTTTGAATAGGAGATAGTTGCTAAGAAAGGACAAATGAATTTGTCGTCTACTTGGGTACAGAGTAGTCAAGCTTACCCAGATTATCAACACCAAATAATTAAGGAGTTTCAAAAGAGGCAACTTGAAATAAGTTTCAAAAAATAGAGAGTTGTTGAAGAAGAGCAGCCTATAGACCCTCACAACACACTCAACATAGAGGAGACTAAAATTCCAAATATGTTACTTGAATGGATTTGGAAGAATATCGATTAACACAAAGAAAAGATCTCCAAGATGGTGAAACTCTTTATGAACAACAGCAAGAATACATTGGTGAGTTGCTCATTGATGATAATCAACAAGATAATGGAGGCTTAACTCAAGAAAAAGAGCCTAAAACTGGACCTAATATCATTCTTCAAGGTATGAGTTGTGATATTTTTGAACATGTTATGAATGAGGATGCTAATATTGAGCTTTTTGAAGAGGAATGCATGGATATAGTTGAACAGTTTTGCTCAACATTGGTTGAAAAAGAATCAAAAGAAGTTGATAGTCATTATGATCTAGAGCACCAGCTTGTAGAGGTGTTGAAACAACAGGAGGAACCTCATGAGCCTGGTTTGCAAAGTCATAACTGGTTGAAGGAGCTTCCATTCTGTTGTGCAGAGGAGCTTGAGACTACATTACCAGTTGAACCTTTGTCTTCATTCATTGAAGAAGAAAATAATGATTTGGAATGTTTTTCTTTGAATGATAATGAGAATTATAAGAAGCTTCCTTTCTAGTGTATAAAAGAGCCAGAAGCTGATGTTTTAATTGAAAGTGTGTTGGAGGAAGTCATCTCATTTTTCTCCATTGAAGAAATGAGTTTTCATTTGGGAAAGCATGAATATATTGAGGTATCCAATTTTTCACCAAGTTAGCAATAGGGATTCGACATTTCCAACCAGCAAGGTGATAAAATGATAGTCCATGAGCAAGATTTCAGCAAGGAAATTTCAAGATTTACCCTTACCAGAGGTTTTCCAATCAGATACCTAGCCCAGATGGAGTCCAATACATTACCAATGATGAATCATACACTCACACATGAAGATACAACAAAAGATGTTATCAAGGATGCACTAACAGTCAAACAAGAGTATGTTCAATTCACTTATCCTCCTTTGGTTGACAATACATATGATCTGTTTAGTGAAGTAAGTGAACTTATTCACCTCTTTCAAGAGGCAGTGCATCATCTTGTTAAACAATTTTCTATGTCTTACTTTTACTCAGTTGTCCTTAAGCATGCCAATCACTACATATTGAGAAGAATGGGCATTTATTTCAGTCATCCTATGAATGGTTTTGTTTGACCAATTTCCTACTGGTTAGTGTAGCGTAGGTTTAGTTGCAATATTTCAATTCCCTAAGTGTTGTTCCAACACAGTTAGATAGTTTTCCTTCTATAGTTTTCCTACTAAGTCTCTAAGTGACCTGATGAGTTACGAATGAGTTACAGTCATGTGCAAGTTGTTTTAGCTCTACCTTTGAGTTTACAAAGTGACTCCATGCCCAATGGACAAGTCAAGGCTACTGGTTTACATGTTTAGCAGGAAAACATCCAGTTGATGTCTCCAAAAATGTTACTAGATTTTCGCCCATGGCTCAATTAGGTAGAGCCCATTGATAGAAAGAAGAAATAAAATGGTACATTTTCTTTTCCCCTTACATTTCATTCATGTATACAAATTAAATAACTTGAGAGATTACAAAAGCACAAATCATCACATTTATACAAATGCATGAAACATAAGAATATTTTTGCAAATTTGTTCTGAAAAAGTTATTTTATTCAATAGAAATATTCATTTTAACTCACACAAGTTGTGAGTTTAACTGTTGCTTGCTTACTCAATGCAAAACAAAATCAACATATACATGAATAAGTAAATGAATGAAAAAAAAGTGCATGTACGGAAGGTAACCAGTCATTGCCTGAGAATGGCTAGTTAGTTGTGTCTTATTGTCCAACTGTTGCCCAAGTTGTCCTGGCCTTCTTAGCTCCTTGATACTCCTATTTCCTACATTAAGTCAAAACAATATGTTATAGCAGAACTCTAACCAATGACTGATTACATACCATACATGATCATTTACCTATACATGTATAAATTGATCTTAATCTGCATTAAACAAACATCCATATCCTGAACATAACAAAGAAAATATTGAAACCATCAAAATACACATTTTTTCTAACTTGTTTGCTTCATGTGCAGCTACAGGTATAATCATATCTTTGATTTGTCAGATAAAATGAGTGGGGTGAAACGTGGCTTCCATGAGGGTTGAACCCAACTCATTATTTATGCACAACTTTTAAATACACTTTAGTGCATCCAATGTAGATTACCATGTTTAAAATATACAACAACAACCTTTAAAATGTAGATTGCAACTACAATATGTCAATGACAGTCACAAAGTGTAATCAACATATACAAGTAGAGAATAGCAATGATTTAATACAATGAGCTTTATGAAATTGTGAAGGTAAAACATCACAAAGTGAAAAATACTTTTCTACTTAAGGATAGTGAAAAGATATGGTTTCCACAATCTATAACCACTATTGAGTGTAAAAAACATGAGTATCAGGACTCGGCCTCTACAGAATAGTAACAATGAATAAATGTTTGAGAGAAAATGACAGAAACATGAGTCTCATTTCTAAGGAGTAATATCAGCTAAATGACAATGACCTTAAAAACTACATGATGCAGATGATTGCTAGAATATAGAGAGATGAAGCTACAGGTTGAAATTCTTTCTTACAAGATTTACAAAAAAATAAAGGCATGTTTTATTTATGTTTTCTATGTATTTACTTTTGCTAAAGAAAAAAAAATATAGAGGAAAGAACAATTGAATATATGCATTCTCTATAAACAAGAAAGTATTGTCATTGAAAAAATGGGAGAAACCTAGAGGAATGGGATCAAGACATTGTGATAAACACAAAAATAGCACATTAAGCCATCAGAAGGAAATACAGATTTCAGAAGCCCTTAATGCTCAGATAGAATCATAGGGAAGGTATTTGTAGTCAATATTACAAAGAACACCAAGTGAACAATAATGTATAAAAATAAACACTTTCTATATGCCATAAGTGAAAATAAGGTCACACACTAACTGATTGTAATGGAGACAAAAAATTGTACTAAGGAAGCATTCATATTATCATAGAGAAGATAGTTATGAGGCATCATAATGCAGATCTTCAAAAGTTTGTTTGAAGCTACAATGACTTTAAAAAAGACAATATCTTATGATTATAAGAGGACACTGTTTGTGATAAGAAGCATTCAGAATAACAAATGGCATGTAATTGGGTATGCTATGATGGACGCTATGTACCCATGTCTAAAAATCAATAGAAATAATATATATGGTTGATGCCACTGAGCTTATTCTGTGAAACATTGTCACAAAAGGATAGGAGTTTTGACAGAAAAGTGAATCTCATTTTTTAGAAAAGTAAATACAGAGTTCTTGTAAGAAAGCCTAGATAAAATTTTATTTCAAAATCTCATGAAGACCTTTTTGGCCGAACCATGATCATTTTCATGGACAAAACAAAACTCAGAACAACCATGGCAGAATGAGGGGACGAATATAAATGCATTTACAAATTGAACTCTCAGCATGGTAAATCCATGAATGCCTAATGGAAAGAGCCCTTATGTTGAATACGATGAAGAGACCCAAAAGAGACAGAATATTGAGTGTTTTGCATCAAATGTAATATGGAGGCATGGCCATTATAAAGTAGTAACTTTAAATCAGACCCACGATTTGGTTTTCTTTTTGTATGTATTTTACATGAAATATAAGTAGTCACAGTACAGGAAATGAAGATGAATTAAGAATCTATTATGAATATAAGACATGGGTTTGAAGTAACCCAAGTGGAGTTTTCCCTATTGCCTAAGAACTCAAGAAGCTATGAAATAAGGGGTCGAGCCAATACAATGCAAACATATAGCCATGTAGAGAAAAATAATGTTACTCTGTAACAAAATGCAACAAGTAAAGCCACGACCAGAGTTCTTCTTAAAACAAAGAAATGTACCAATAAAGAACTTACCTAATGCAATGGAGGTCGAAATTAGTCTGTGAATGCTCTAAATCTCCTAGAGAAGCCATCAAATATGTAGGTTCGGAGCTTTAGAAACCCCCATAGTGGTGGCGGAGGTAGCTTCTTCTTGAAGCTTCAATAACAAATGAAATGTAATTTCATTTGTTTTTGTTTTTCTTTAGGGTTTTTTACCCTAATATGTGCCGATAGAAAAATTTTGGCATTTTTGGCCATGATTTTAAAATTATAAGGAGTCCAATATTATGTGTTGTGGGCTAAGACTTCTAGTCTTATGCCTTAGTGGCATTTTGATATTATCTTCAAATGCAATGTAAGATCTCTAAGCTGTGAGTTAAGGGCTTTGATTTATGCCTTGAATTTTATGCCTTATGCATATAAAATGCATTAATTCATATTGATGCCTTTTGACTAATTCTATGCATGTAAGGTTGTATTTTTTTAAGTGTAAAACAAATGGCTTTAATGATATTTTTTATAAATCATTAAGTCATTTTGTTATAAATACATACCTTACATTATGCTTATTGATTAAGGGAGTCTTTATAGTTACAAGAATAATGGAGTTGGTTGGATGAACTTGCTGGACCAAAGGAGAGCATCTAGGAATGTTTTCCAACATGTGCCAAAGTAATAGGAGCATTTATTTGCTTTGGATACAAAATTGGAGCTTTTGGAAGGTGTTATGATGAGTCACCATGTTGAACTTAGTCAAAATTGATCAATTCAACTCTTTCAAACTTATTTGAAGAAAATACAGTTATATTTTTGGCTTTTTGAAGCCATCTGAGTTCATGAAGCTTCTAAAGCCCCTTTTGGTGGAGCTACTTGAATTTGTGATATATTATCATTTGCAACTCATTATGACTCGGATCCATTCATGTAGCTTTTCAAAGTTAGTGACTTTTACTATCCTTTCTCAAATTTTTTCAGAGTTCTGTAACTCATTTTCACTCATGTAAGGCAATTTACACTTTGGAAGATAATAATGATAAGTATTTTTCCTTCTCATATTATATTTGCAGGTTGTGAGTTGTATTTTGTTGCAAGTAATTCAACCTGTGAAAACTTACTTTTCCTTCTTGAATTAAGTGCATTTAAAATATTCTCATGAAATATGTATGCAAAGCATATGAGTATTTGAGTTGTGCATGCTAAGCTTATTATTGTTTGAGAATTTCGTGTAAAGGTAGCTCTACAAGGTCTTAAAACCCTTCTTGGTGTATCACTTCATAGTTTACTTTTAGTCTTAGGTTTTACATTTTTAAGTTATCTTTCTTCCCCTTTTCCTTTAAAAAATTGGTAGTTTTAGAGTGATAACCAGCTAGGAGTCGGCCTTATCCAGAGGTTCATTTCAACTTTAGGTGACCCACAGCCTTGAAATGATCCCATGTTTTCTCCAAAAAGCTTAGTTTCATAACTTTGCTTAGTGTGCATTTCTAGGAGTTAACACTTACAATTCTAGTCATTTCAGAGACAAATTTCTTACAATCCTATTCATTTCAAAGATAAATTTCTTACAATCCTAGTCATTTCAGAGATAGGGAAACAAGAGTTTTGGTAGTTAATTTCCCTTACGTAGATCCACTAGCAGATCATTATGAGGCATTCAATGAGATGATGTGTCCCCACATTGTGACATCATTGATCTTCTTGTAGGTAGGACAATTTGTTGCTTGGACTCAAATCGATTTTGGTGTTAATGTAGAGAGCTTGTGTTCACTTGTCACTAGGGAGCTTTGATGTTTCAATTGGGTGGAGAGGAAATATGATCAACTGGGTATTTGAACAATTAAATGAAGTTAAAAAATTCATGGAGGTGGATTATTCAATGTTTCTCCCTCTATTAACAAATGCTTTTGAGGTCTATCTATCTATCTTTTCTTTTTCTAATTTGTATATTCAATGCTTACTTTGTGAGGTCTCTTCATTGGGATCCATTTTGTCTTAGTCGTTTGGCTCTTCTTTAGGTAAGTACCCTTGTTTCTCCCTTTACTTAATAAAATATTAAAAAACAAATGCTTAGAAGTGTTCTATGAGTTTTTTTTGAGTTTAGTGAGTCCTCTTATTATTGTTACCAACATGTATTAATGAAAATGTGACTACTACTCATGCAAGTTATCTTCAAATAATTTGAAACATACTAGTCAAATCTCTCGAAACTCACTTGACCACACTTCAAATGAATGATTCCATATTCATTTATGTGGATTTACCCAGATACAAATCAACCAATACTGAAACAGAGAACTTTTAACAACCACTTATTTCAAGTGGATATTCATATCAATCTTTTAAAAGCAACGGTTTAAGAAATTTCCTAATATGTCAAAAAGCTTCTTCTAGCGTCTATAGTTTTTGCAGATGATAAATCAGGCATAGGATGGAATCCCTAAAAATTTAGCTCATGGAAAAATCTTTTGTTATTTGACTCTACTGACAACATTCCTACAAATCAAGAGATAGTGTGGTGCAGGAGCACCTAGGAAACACTAAGCAATTAGGAAGTCTAGGATGAATTTTTGTTTTTGATGTGTTACCATGAAGGTCATGTTGACCATTGAGATAGAGTTGGAGGTTTAAGAGTATGTCTTGCTCAATAGTGATCAGTAGGTTAAGGAGTGGAAAGGGTGGATGAGTTTAGAAACTCATTTTACTAATGAGTTTAAAAATTCATTTTACTAGAAATTGGCAACAAGTGCAAAATGGTGCATTTTTCAACTTTGCCACAATGTAACTGACATGTTCGACCAAGGCAAGGCATAACTACTCTTGTTAACCTATATAGGGTGTTCCTCGACCTGAGAGAAGGTTGGAAGCTTTTGCATTATTGGAAACTTATGAATACAAGAGAAGACAGTGATAAATTGGTGTAAATTTTCTGGTTTTTGTTTTTGCTTTGAATTGTGTGTTAATAGAGTGATCCTGACACTGTGTAACATGTAGGAAGTAGTGCATTTATCTTCCAAGCATTGTGTGGAATAGTAGGTAGCTAGTTTATTCATTTCAAGCAATCTTGTGTAATTAGTTTATTTCTTTTAGTTGTTCTGACTGGCAGGCTGTGAAAAATGGAGGTTTAGTTCACATTTCCACTATACCTAGTGTATAGGATTTTGGGGATTGTTCTAGACTCCATGATTGTAAATATGGTAGGGTTAGGAGTCTTTAGTAGTCTGGGTATCACTGTGAGAGTCTTCTCCTAGGCGAGCTAAGAAGAGTTTGGCTAGGGAAGACAAGAAGTGCAGAGCACTTGGGTTGCAGGGGTGTTCATCTCCTGGAAAAACACAGTGTGGAGAGGGTAGGCATGAGCCTTGACAAGGTATTGAATGCAGGAGGGAGCTCCATCTAACTATCTGGTGTTAGTAATCTCTAACAGTTGCAGGAAGGATAGGAAAATGGCTTAAAAAGACCTAATTATTGCCAAATTGTGGTTTAGGCCTATGTACGGTCAGTTGAGGGTTAAGACCTTTAAAATATTCAAGTGGTAGGCATAAGGACCAAGAAGCCAAAGGAAATATTTTGTGTTCTTTGGGGAAGTTAGGAGAGACAACCTTTTTTCTCAGAGGTGGAGACCTAATTGGGGCTCCTAGGCTAGTAGCCTTTTTAACCCTAAATGAAGGTTTGGTGGAAGCGATGAAAAGATGGAGTTAGGTGGATCTTTCTTAGCCTTAACAGGGTGGAATGAAGTTAGTAGAAGCATCTCCACACCCTTGCAAAACTAAGCTTTAGTTCTTGGGGAATGTTAGTCTTTAGGGTAGATTAAGGGCTAAGGAAGAGTTAGAGATATTGCACCAAGATTGACTTGGTAGGTTGAATTGTGATAGTAGTGGGGTTGGCCAGGGGAACCGGGGGTACCTAAAAATGAAGAAGGTCCTAAAGGTTAAGGTGGTGAATTAAGACACCAAGGAGGTCTTGCAAGCAAGACCCAAAGCAGGAATCAGTGATTGATTCCTCCAACCTCCCTATCAGATTGGTATCAGAGCAAGCAAAAGATTTGGGATTGACTATTGTATGTCTGAGATTGAGTCTAGTGGTTCTACCATCATGGTGAAAAATGCAGAATTGGCCAAGATGGTCGAAGGATAGGAGGAAGACAATAGGCTATTGAGGGAAAGAATAGACCAACTTGAGCAAGCATTGAATGGTGTGCAGTTTGAAGGAAGGGTACCAAAGAAAGAAGAGGTTGCAGAGGAAGACAAGATCCCTAAACCTGACCCTGTTTTGAAAGAAGAGACTTTCTTGAAAGCATTGACGGCTTTGAGTGGAAAAGCACTTGAAGGCATACCACTGTTTAGTGGGAAAATGGAAGCCGATTCAGTCATGGATTGGATAGAGGGAATGGAAAACCATTTTGAATGTGATGGAGTCACTGAAGCACAAAAGGTAAAGGTGGACAAATCAAGATTGAGAGGTTCTACCTTGACATGGTGGAAGTTCATTCAGACAGAGAGAGAAAAGGAAGGCAAGAAGCCTATTTCTACTTGGAAGGGAATGGTTGCCAAAGTGATAGAAGCATACATGCTAGATGATTATGAAATTCAGTTGCACAAGAAAAGATAGAGCTTGAGGCAAAGAGATCAAGATGTGAATTATTATACTGAGGAGTTTCAAAAAATTTGCATGAGGTCTAATGTTACAGAGGATGAAAGTCTCAAGGTGGCTAGGTATCTTAACAGCTTGAAGTGGAACATTCAAGAGGAGATGACTCTTCTAAGTCCCAAAATAGTGCACTAATGCTATCAATTGGCTATAAATATTGAAGAGAGGAGTAAGAGGAAACAAGATCAGGCCTCTAAGAGTAGAGGAAAAGGCAGAGATCAAAGAGGACATAGAGGTGGATATCAAGGTAGAGAGACTGAACAAAGAAATCAGGGAGAGTCTGAACTCATAGAGCATGGAAGTGAGACAACTTCTAGAGGAGGCTATGGAAGAGGTAGAGGACCTCAAGGAGGTTTAAATAGAGGGAGAGGAGTAGGAAGAAGTAACTCATACTTTGCTAGTATGAAGTGTTACAACTGTGGTCAAGTGGGTCATCCAGCTTATAGGTGCCTAGAGAAAGCATCTTCATCAAATACTGAGAAGAGAGTGGCATATGCACAAGAGGACACCATGAGTACCAAATCACCAGAGGTTAGTCACATTGAATCAGAAATGGGGGAGAACCTGATGTTTAGCAAGGTTCTAATCAAACAACCAGTCAAAGAAGAGCCAAAGCAAAGGAGAGCCTTATTCAGGGAAAGATGCAAAATACTTGGGAAGGTGTGCAAGGTTATAGTGGACTTAGGTTCTACTGATAACATAATCTCTAAGGAGGCAATGAGGAAGTTGAAGTTGGAGAAAGTACCCCGCACTAATCCTTACAAGGTGACATGGTTGAATAAAGGGCAGAGTGTTCTTGTAAATGAGCAGACAACGGTGGAGTTCTCCATTGGAGGGTACAAGGACAAGTTGTTTTGTGATGTGTTACCCATGGATGCATGCCATCTTCTATTGGGCAGACCATGGCAGTATGACAAAGGAGCCATCTATTATGGAAAGGAGAACACTATCTCATTCAAGAAGGATGGAAAGACATTCAAACTGCAGTCATTGTCAGATGAGGAAGAAGGACATTCAAAGACCCTTAGTGTCTTGTTAAGTAGTGGCAACAAGTTTATCAATACTCTACAACAAGGAGGGGAAGGATATGTAGTTATGGTGCAACCCAAGGAAGAAGACAAAGAAAAGAAAATAGTCATACCTAGAGCAGTCCAGAAGTTGCTTGAGAAGTATAAGGACATAGTGAGTGATGGTGCACCAGCAACCTTACCTCCAAAAAGAGCCATTATCCATCAAATTGACTTCATACTAGGAGTTTCATTGCCAAATAAAGTGGCTTATAAGCTTTCACCAGATCAGAATCTAGAGGTAGCTAGACAAGTGCAGGAGTTGTTGGATCAAGGATTAATTAGGAAGAGCATCATCCCATGTGCAGTACCAGTGGTCTTGGCATCCAAGAAAAGTGGTAAGTGGAGGTTATGCACTGATTCAAGAGCAATAAATAGAATCACAATCAGGTATAGGTTCCCTATTCCTAGGATTGAGGACTTTATGGATTGTCTTGGAGGAGCTCAGTACTACACCAAGTTGGATCTCAAAAGTGGATACCATCAGATCAGAATCAAAGATGGGGATGAGTGGAAGACAGCCTTTAAGACAACTGATGGATTATATGAGTGGAGAGTTATGCCATTTGGCCTCTCAAATGCCCCTAGCACATTCATGAGGCTCATGAATGAAGTGCTTAAAGATTTCACAAGGTTATTTGTGGTGGTATATCTAGATGATATACTCATTTTTAGTAAGACAAAAGAAGAACATCTAAATCATGTGGAATTGGTTCTTAGAAGATTGCAGGAGGAGAGGTTAGCCATCAACCTAGAAAAGTGTGAGTTCTTCAAACAAGAGCTTGTGTATTTGTGGTTTGTAGTATCCCAAGGATCATTGAAGATGGATCCAAGCAAGGTGGAAGCTATCCTAAACTGGCCTACACCAACCACCAGGACAAAGGTAAGAAGTTTTCATGGATTGGCTCAGTTCTATAGGAAGTTTATAAGAAACTTTAGTGGCATATGTGCACCAGTCCTAGATACAATCAAAGGTGGATTAAAGACTAAGTTTAAGTGGACTCAAGAAGCTAAGAAGGGTTCTGAGAAATTGAAACAAGAAGTAGCAACTCAACCCATCCTTTTGTTACCTAGTTTTGATAAGTTATTCATTGTGGAATGTGATGCTAGTGGAATTGCAGTAGGAGGAGTGCTAAGCCAAGAAGGCAGGCCTATATCTTTCTTTAGTGAAAATATCAATGAAGCTAAGCAAAATTATTCTACCTATGACCTAGAACTGTATGCTTTAGTACAGTCACTTAGGAAGTGGAGGCATTATCTCCTACCTAAGGAGTTTGTAGTGTTTACTGATAACCATGCACTTAGCTACATCAACACACAAGAGAAGTTGAGTAATAAACATTTGAAATGGATGGAATACCTCCAAGCCTTCACATTTACCATCAAACACAAGAAGGGATAGTTGAACAAGGTGGCAGATGCACTAAGTAGGAGGTTGCTGACAGTGCAAGAGATACAAATAAAGAGCATTGGGATAGAGAGTTTCAAGGATCTCTATGGTGAAGATGAAGACTTCTCAGAGGCATATAAGGTATGTTCTAATTTTGAGAATCATTTTCATAGTCAGTTCTCAGAGTATACATTGCAGAGTGGACTTTTGTTCAAAGGGAATCAGTTATGTGTTCCAAAAGGTTCTATGAGAGATAATCTTATCCAAGAGAAGCACAATGGTAGTCTTAGTGGTCATTTTGGTATCAACAAAACAATGGAACTAGTGCAGAGGTTCTATTACTGGCCCAAGTTGCCAAGGGATGTTAGAAAGTATGTGGATCAATGTGTAGTTTGTATGAAATCCAAGGGGGGAGCTAGTAATGCAGGTTTGTATCAACCCCTACCTATTCCCAATAGACCATGGGAATGTATTAGCATGGACTTTGTGGTAGGACTCCCTAAAACCAAGACAGGGTTTGATAGTGTCTATGTGGTGGTAGATAGGTTTAGTAAGATGAGTCATTTTATTCCTTGCAAGACCACCCATGATGCTAGCTATATTGCTCATCTTTTCTTCAAGGAAATTTTAAGGATCCATGGATTTCCTTTGAGCATTGTATCGAACAGGGATGTGAAGTTCATGAGTCATTTTTGGAAGAATCTATGGAGTAGATTAGGTACCAACCTATCTTTTGGATTAGCTTACCATCCTCAGACTGATGGGAAAACAGAGGTGGCTAATAGGGTGTTAGGTAACCTTCTAATATTCCTAACCAAAGAGTATGGACAGACATGGGACTTGGTCATATCACAGGCTGAATATGCCTACAATGACAGTGTGAATCAGACCACATGCAGAAGTTCTTTTGAAATAGTGTATGGGATACACCCAAGAGGTGTGTGTGAGCTTAGGGATCTAGGAGATATGGAGCATAGGAGTGGACATGCAGAGGATTTCTCTCAAACCATGAAGGAGATTCAGGAGAAGGTTAAGAAGACAGTCACCGAGGCTACTCAAAAGTTGAAAGAGAAGGTGGATTTATCTAGAAAGGATCTACAATTTGCAGTAGGAGACTATGTTATGGTCCACCTCAACAAGTCTAGGTTGTAGAAGGGGATATAAACCAAGTTGCAGATGAAAAGAGTGGGACCATGCAAGGTATTAGCCAAATATGGAAAGAATGCCTACAAGGTGGAACTACCTGCAGATTTAGGGATTTCACCAGTGTTTAATGTAGTTGATCTGATCAGATATAAGTGAACAGTCAATGACATGGATCAGAACAGTAGGGATATCTTCAAGGATGTAAGCAACATAGCCTTACCTACTCAATACAAGCTTTAGGCAGAAAGGATCTTGGAGTCAAGGGTGAAGAAATCTACAAGGCATAAAGTGTACATGGAGCACCTCATCAAGTGGAAGGACAAGCCAGAGTCTGAGGCTACATGGGTAGATGAAGCTTAGTTTAAGAAGCAGGGCATTGATGTGTCAATGATCTCTCCTCACATTCCCTAGTGTTTGTGCAGAGAGGGGGAGAATGGTGCAGGAGCACCTAGGAAACACTAAGCAATTAGGAAGTCTAGGATGAATTTTTG
The DNA here is from genome assembly GCA_007258455.2 of Sequoia sempervirens. NCBI lineage: Eukaryota > Viridiplantae > Streptophyta > Pinopsida > Cupressales > Cupressaceae > Sequoia > Sequoia sempervirens. The sequence goes on from VDFB02010190.1 coordinate 205,133, forward strand.
TTTTTGATGTGTTACCATGAAGGTCATGTTGACCATTGAGATAGAGTTAGAGGTTTAAGAGTATGTCTTGCTCAGTAGTGATCAGTAGGTTAAGGAGTGGAAAGGGTGGATGATTTTAGAAACTCATTTTACTGATAAGTTTAAAAATTCATTTTACTAGAAATTGGCAACAAGTGCAAAATGGTGCATTTTTCAACTTTGCAACAATGTAACTAACATGTCTAACCAAGGGGAGGCATAACTACTCTTGTTAACCTATATAGGGTGTTCCTCAACCTGAGAGAAGGTTGGAATCTTTTGCATTATTGGAAACTTATGAATACAAGAGAAGACAGTGATAAATTGGTGTAAATTTTTTGGTTTTTTGTTTTTGCTTTGAATTGTGTGTTAATGGAGTGATCCTAACATTTTGTAATGTGTAGGAAGTAATGCATTTATCTTCCAAGAATTGTGTGGAATAGTAGGTAGCTAGTTTATTCATTTCAAGCAATCTTGTGTAATTAGTTTGTTTCTTTTAGTTGTTGTTCTGACTGGCAGACTATGAAAAATGGAGGTTTAGTTCACATTTCCACTATACCTAGTGTACGGGATTTTGGGGATTGTGGCTAGACTCCATGATTGTAAATATGGTAGGGTTAGGAGTCTTTAGTATTCTGGGTATCACTGTGAGAGTCTTCTCCTAGGTGAGCTAAGAAGAGTCTGGTTAGGGAAGACAAGAAGTGCAGAGCACTTGGGTTGCAGAGGTGTTCATCTCCTGGAAAAAAACAGTGTGGAGAGGGAAGACATGAGCCTTGACAAGGTATTGAATGTAGGAGGGAGCTCCATCTAACCGTCTAGTGTTAGTAATCTCTAACAGTTGCATGAAGGACAGGAAAATGGCTTAAAAAGACCTAGTTATTGCCAAATTGTGGTTTAGGCCTGTGTACAGTCAGTTGAGGGTTAAGACCTTTAAAATCTTCAAGTGGTAGGCATAAGGACCAAGAAGCCAAAGGAAATATTTTATGTTCTTTGGGAAAGTTAGGAGAGACAACCTGTTTTCTCAGAGGTGGAGACCTAATTGGGGCTCCTAGGCTAGTAGCCTTTTTAACCCTAAATGAGGGTTTGGTGGAAGTGATGAAAAGATGGAGTTAGGTGGATCTTTCTGAGCCTTAACAGGGTGGAATGAATTCAGTAGAAGCATATCCACACCCTTGAAAAACTAAGCTTTATTTCTTGGGGAATGTTAGTCTTTAGGGTAGATTAAGGGCTAAGGAAGAGTTAGAGATATTGCACCAAGATTGACTTGGTAGGTTGAATTGTGATGGTAGTGGGGTTGGCTAGGAGAACCAGGTGTACCTAAACATGAAGAAGGTCCTAAAGGTTAAGGTGGTGAACTAAGACACCAAGGAGGTCTTGCAAGCAAGACCCAGAGCAAGAATCAGTGATTGATTCCTCCAACCTCCCTATCATAGTGAGACACATCTAGACAGTGGTTCTTAGATCTCCTTGTTCATAAACTAGACATGAGAAATCATATATGCTTTTGGGTGTGAAAAATTACTCAAGAAATTGTGTCAATTACACATCATTGTCGCCAAGCCACTATTGTTAGACCTCCAATTATGCCATAGCAGAGAGAATTGGAAATGGCAGAGTTGCAAGCATCACCTATGGATAAAAATGTTCAGTAACTCAGGCATTCTCCTCAACTGATTCTCCTAGATGTGAATGTAACATTAAATTTGCAAACAACTTCGCCAATGAATCAAACTATGCAGAAGGAAGGGAATGAAGGAAGCTTCTCAATAGGAAAGATTTAAAAGGCATATGCAAACAAATTAATAATTTTGTGTTCTTGAATTTTAATCAAAGTGCTATCATACAAAATAGAAAATTCAATTTTTTTTCCATATAAGAAGTTGACATTTTGATGTTACAGCATAGATAGGTACTATCATATCACATTAGTGGTATCTAGTTAGGGTGGAAATGTAAGGGATATCTTGGCCCAAATCCTAGATCAGCTACAAACATGTTTTGTTGTAATTTTTTCTATTATATTATATAAATAGTCGGCTTAATGCCTTTTACTTTAAAAAAAAACTCTATTTGTCTACCTAAGCTACTATTTTGTAAAAGGGTACAGACCCTTTTCAAAATCTTACTTTATCAATATCATTACTTTTCAAACAATCCTTCCAAACATTGGAAATCTAGGTAGTTGATTGGCTCATGTATTAAATTATAACAGAAGTAATACATGATCCTTCTTTCCATACATCTTAATTTGTTCTCAATGGAAAAGTCCTTCTAAGGGTCATATCAAACAAATGGTTAAATTAACTTCAATTAAGTATATTTTCAAATTTTCTAAGAAGCCCACAGCTTGATCGAAAAATAAATAAATAACATTGACCAAAAGTTCCAAGATTCACTTATTTCCTTATCTTCCTTACAAATCATAAATATATATAGCCATGGAAAGGATGCTTACAGTAGAAAGAAGCATCCATTTGGTATCCCAGTGGTAATCGATAGAACCCATTCAACTTGGATCCATTTGTAAGCAGATGAAACATGGGCCTTTCCAATAAATCATCAAAATGTGCAACCACAAATCCTTGATCTACACCATCCTCATTTTTCAACTCAGTAGCTATTTGATGCAACATATGTTTGAAAACCTTCTCCAAAGGTTGCATATGAATGAAGAAAAATCGGTTATGAAAAAAATAGAACAAAATGGCTATTTGAAAATGACAATCTAAAAACATTGCAAACTAAAATCCTACCATGAAAGAAGTAGAATTAAACTAGAATTTTAAAAATATGCAATAAAATCATAAAAAAACCAAGAAACCTGTAAAACAAAAAGACCAGTGTGAAAAATACAAGGGTTGATAAAGACTGCACAAAACTGTCCACACTGAAAAAGCTCATCAGTCTTCTGGAGGAAGACATTATCTGCATCGAGCATGACTACCCTCTCATATTCCACAAGACTCCAGGCATATAGCTTGTTCAGAGAAAGAGCAAAGTGCTTGTCAAATTTTGATTGGTTCTTGTAAGGATTATCAATGTTGTCTACATATACAACTCGAGCTCCATCTTCACACTTGCGTATTGATCAACAAATTTTCTTCATTTCCAACTTCTAGGATAAGAATTATTTTCTATTCCTTTCGTTGAAAAAATGAAATGGGCTTGGTCTTACAATGGTTTTCCCCAATCTAGGGGGACATCTTTGGATGCTATAACAAGATTTGCATTCACCTTAAGGTTGACAAGGGATCTCATCAGGACTCAAATTGCAATTTAAAATTCATAGTCTCTAGGGGTCCCCATGTACATAATTGTAGCATAAGCATGTTTGGAAGAGCTCTCTGCAAATGCTCCTCCTTGTATAGCATTGCCATTTCTATATACACATAAAATAGAAGACAAACCAACCACAAAAATGTACTCTTCCATGCAAACACAAAACCCATCATAACAAAATCCAATATCAGCTTTTGTTGATGTTAGTTCTGTAGACTACGAGATTTTGACATTGACCAGCAATATAGACTCGCCAATATAGCCTGTTACTTGAGTGTACCTTCTATGGAAAGTTTATAGAAAATATTTTTTTAAATAAGTATAATAATAATTGTTATCATTGCAACTCGGGTAGGATGATACATAGTCTCAGGTTTGAAGGTTATTTATGGGAGGGAGATAAATATTGATCACCAAAAAAATAATTTATGGACATTGAATTTTATAAATTATATATATATATATATATATATAAGTGAGAGATATCCTAGTATATATAGAAAATGAATTTGCATGTCGGTTACATTTCTTTTATTTGCATGTCAGTTACAGTTTTTTTATATGCATGTCGATTACATTTCTTTTATATGCATGTTGGTTACATTTCTTTTATTGCTTTTATTTCTTTTATAATATATATAAGCAGGAGAACGTCAAAATAAACATAGCTTCAAAAATGTACACGCATCATGTGCTTTCATTGTAGAATCCTCTCAGCTTAATTATATTATTATGGGACGTTAATTTATGTTGAAGTCATATCCAGTTTGAGAGAGACCAACCTAAATTTTGAAATCAATTGTTGACCTCTCTCCATAGCACCTAGCCAATGATTGAAATGATTTCAATCATTGATAATCTTTTGCAGCCAACATACACAGACAATGAATGAATTCAATCTCACCTAACCTACTGACGAATTACATTGAATTCAATCTCACCTAACCTGTGTAGTCTCTTTCACCACCACATTCATTTGAATGAGATATTAAAACTTCATAGGGATTTTATTTGCAAAACTCATGGTCATTAAAATTAGATGAGGAGTTGAAGAGTTGTTTTTCTGCAAACATTTTCTAGCTCTCATAGAGTTTCTCACAGTTGGCATTGTGGTTTCCATGGGAATCACCTGCTTCCAGTGAAGAAGGCATTTATTTATCTCTGAATTCCTTGATGGATGTCCATGCCCTATTCCAAAGCTCCCATTTTGGCACAGGCAAGGAGGAAACTAGAGAAGGTTGTGGAATTTGGCTTTACACCTACCAATTGCATATTCTTGAAAGTTTCCAAATCCTTTTCAACAAATCCATTTTGCACATATCTTGCAATCATTGTAGTCCATGAGATGACATCTACTTCAGGTATTTCATCAAATAGTTTGTGTGCCTTGTTAATGCTTCTATTTTTTGCATACATGTCTACCAAGGCAGTTGCTTCCTCTATCCTTTATGCTTCGATGGATTTCCATACTATTCCAAAGGTCCAATTATGGCATTGGGCAGGGAGGATGATAGCAAAGGTTGTAGAATTGGATTTAAACCTAACAATTGTGTTTGCTACTATGCTTGCCTTTATTTTGGAGCTGTAATGCTAGAACAGGCAATCCTTGGCTCACGTCTATATTTTTTAATGAAATTAGGAGACATCAAATTTAATTTTGGGATTCATGTGAAAGAGTAGAGTAGAAAGCTTAAGTTTTTTACATTGCAAAAATGTCAACATAATAAACTATTTAAAAGGAAAATCATTACCCTGTGTCACATCTTTCAAAACTAAAATTTCTTGAGACAAGTAAATGGGGGAAAATCAACATGAGAGTGTTCTTTTGTTCTAAAAAATATATTTTAACGAGAGAAGGGTTTGAAGTGCTGAAATTAGCCAATTGCAAAGTGTGCAAGAGCACACAACCCATTCGAATATGTAGAACTTCTGGTTTCCTTCCAATTTCCTATTGATATCCTTACCAGACCTCTTAAGCATGGCCTTGTTTTGGACAAGGTTTGGAGTGCTTTCTCCCAAGTACCATGTTTTTCATCCTTATTACCCTCTTTAATCTCTGGAATCTATAGTGAATCATGTTCAACTAAAATTGGATTCCATGGCTGTTGGGAGATATACCCTAAACATTACAAGGATTAATGGTTCAGTAACTATGGACACAGGTATTATTCAAGCTTATATAACTCACATTTGCAGTGCCCAAAGGATTTCACAAGAAAACAACCCCAAGTCAATATAGTCCCTTGCACTGTACTACTTTATGCTTCTTCCTTGACCAATAAAATGTAATTACTAAGTGTAAAACCAAATTCCAGTTGTGGTCTCATTTATTTTTAGTCTTGATTTAAAAAGTGGCTAGCTGAAGAGTATGTGTTGAAGTTAATATTTGTTACGTGGCAAAGGGAAAATTAAAGTAAGTGTTGGGAATTAGTGAAAGGGAATGAATGGTCAAGCCTCAAGGAATTGCAATGTATGTCAAACATTTCATGCATTGCAGCTAATCTCCAATGTTTACAGCATTACATATTGCTACTAATGGGCCCTAAAATGTTAGCTTCCCACTTTAACATCAATTTATTAAAACTACTCTTGCTACAATGTAAGTAAAATGAATTGCTAGAAGTTTCTCTTAAAATTTCATATCAACTTCATCAGTAATTACCAATTAAAATAACCTATGAGTGCAGAGAACAATTTTTCTTCTCGACATTGCAAATGGGATCTTACCATCATTTTTGAAGATTGAATGATCGCTTATATGTAGGTTGACTAATAACCTAAAAAGTTTACATGCTTTTCTTGACATGGATTATTTCATATTAGTGGCATTTTTGTATATCTATGAATTATGAATGATTTGCATCTCCAAGATTTGTGTTATTAAGTATTGGCTATTAAGTTGCTCTAAATTTAAAATAATGGCTATAATATCCAAGGTTTTTGGTTGAAAAGAAGCGCAAGATGTCTTTTTTTTGGTTTGATGAAAGATTAGGATTGCATATTTGTGGCTAGTGTAAAAATAATGTCTTTAATAATATTGATTGCATTTAAATTTCTTTGAAGAGAGGCATATCCAACTTTATGCTAGCAGCCTGTTGGGCCCTGAATGATCACCAGCTTCTTTGAGAGTCCTTTCCTGATTGCTAATCATCTCTAATTATAGTAACATCACATGAGTAATAAGGTAAATTATGTTCATTGAATAAGAAAGAACCATTAATCTCCTCATTAAATAAATCCTCAAGAAAACATGTGCAACAAGGTGCATGTATAAGCATGTCCAACAATATAGATGATTTAATATCATGAATGGTAGGAAGGAATCATCATCTTTAGGTGTAACAACATCATAATATGAATCATGTTTCCTAGGTGTACTCTCATTATTATGAAAGGAATGCAATAATGATGAATCCTATGAACTAATATAGTGCAATCCTCTCACATGGAAGGAAAAGTGAAAAATTCTATGAATGACAAAATAGAAACACATTGGACCAATTTATCCATAAAACATGAAGCACTATCCTTTTGGTAAAATGATATATGAAATCCTTAAGGATTAAGAGTAAGATATAACAAGTTATGAATCATCTAGAGATCCTTGACATAATCATGAATGCAGAGAAAGGATAAGGGATAGTTGCAATAGATGACTATGATCCATAAATAAATAAAAAATGAGGGTTTGACAATATACAAACCACTAACAACATAAGGAATTTCAAACATGATTAAAATAACTATACATGATGTTAAGTTTTTTATCATTAAAGGATAAATTTAAAAAGAATATATGTTAATATAAAATATTCTCTTCTATATATCAAGGCCTCAACATAAAATGAGCCATTTATCACAATAGACATTAATAAAATGTATATAAAATCCTTGTACAATCTATATCAATGGTAAACCAACAAAAAATAGATAGATAAAAGGATTCTAAAAAATAAACCCACATAGAATTGAATTTATTAATTCCTTGATACTATAGCCACCATCCATGGAGCCTAAAATAAGCATAAGATAAAAATTAGGACAAGGAGAAGACTTATTTCAATAATATTTTTAGGAATCATTAGATGCATGACCAAGAAGAAGGCATAGGGATTTGAAGACTTTTCTAGACATAGAAATTATAGTACCATTCAAATATTGGAAATGAAAATCAATTCCTCTCATAAAACCACTAGATGAATTACTAAGTAAACCCTCACCCATTAATTAAGAACAAATTAGGGCATCATAATAAAGATAATAATTATCACAAGAAAATATCTCCAAATTTCCACACCCATATTGTCGAAATCATATGGATCCACAACCTTCTTGAACTTATCTTTTGATAATAGATAGTTTTGAATATAACCATGTGACATAAACTAGACTAGTTCAACCTCATAGATAATATTCATATCTTTTTAAAAAAAAATTGATGAAATAGCACTAAAGTATAAATTTCATAGATATACCATTATAATTTCTTGACTAAAGATTATTTTAATGAAGTTTTCAACCTTCTCATATTTGAAAATGAAGATGTGAATTAGCTTAACTAAGTTTACACACTCATATCCTATTTATTCTCATTTATACTGTAATGCCCCGCCACGCAACCCTAGAGGAAGTTGCAATACGCTACTTAAACACCCCAAAAAAAAAAAATTGTTTAAGTACAATTAACATGTAAGATGAATACACATTGCCAACAACCTCTAAGGCCACGAGACAAAGATTACTTTAAAACCACACAATAATTAACATCAAAAGAAACCAAAACATTAATCACTTAAGGAACTTAAGATTACATACATTCCATACAAGATAAATTACATCAAGGATAAGAAATACCAAAAGATATCAATTAACAATATTTTCACAATAAGATTACAACTCTCATTCCCCGAATGGGGTAATTCCAATAAGCATGATTACAAATTACAACCTCCACCTCGATAACAAATGAGGGGTAAAAGAATATAATAACAACTGAAAGAACGAAGCCAGAATAGCAACTGGATCCAACGAGCTCTCCAACATGAAAGTATCATCCACACGAGCAAGAGCAAAAACCAACAAAGGAAGGTGCACGTTCCACCCAACCAAGTGATACCAAAAGGCTCACCCCCCGTGCTAGGAGATAGTAACAAGGATTTCCTAGAGAAGACCATCTACCTCTAGACATAGGCTAAAACATAACTAAACTGAATCAAGAACCAATACCACATCACTTAACACAATGGTTACAATGCTTCCAGAGTACAAATCAAGTACAATCATTGTACAATAAAACCAGCGGTACAACACCATACTGACTGCTGTCATAGGAGGAGTGTCATCGCAAAGGCTGCATTGGTTATCCAATGGTGTTCTTCCTAGGTCCCGGCCCCCCTCTAGGGATATCCTGGTAACCTCTCACGAACCCAGCGCCATATGCACACCAGAGCGGAATCAGTTATCTTTCAAGAAGACAAGATAACGATCTTGCCATTCCAGGCCTTCCCGACTCATCTCAAGTCCCGTACAAGCCCTTGAGCCAATGAGCGAGGCTAAATTATCTTATTAATGTTCAAAGTTACTCTCTCCCTAGTAAGTTATTTTAATTTTCACTTAATTAACTGACTCTCACACGAGTTATCTTGGAACCACTTTAGGCCCGGCGCTCGTTTGAAAGCCACTCCCCTATCGACAACACAAAACTCAACCACATGCGAAGGGTAGACAATGCACTAACATTTATCACAAATAATTTAAACAACTCAAAAGGTAACACATCACTACAGATGCCCAAAACTGAAACCAAAGTGTGCACTACCCAAGGATAACACAAGGTTGACTAACATAATGATAACCCACATAACGAACTGAAAACACGACTCAACCTTTAATCACAAGGTCACACAACCCGTTCAAAGAACCAGGTTTCCACTGAAGCTTAACTCACACACAATCCAAGATAGACAAAGAAAATCACAAGAGACATAACATCATCTCAAGAAAACACAACTGGAAGACTTACATGATCAACAAGACCAACACGAATTAACAATGAAATCAAAGAGTCCCAAGCCTCAAGGAATAAAATCCAGCACAGCCAAAGCACGCTCATAAACATAACAATAATTTCCCATACCATACCAATAAGAAATCACTTAAATCAACAATCATAGACACACACGTTCTTTAAATAACTCGAGATCAATTTCGGCAAACAATCTTTTCTCATAAAACGGAAACCAAAGTACATATATGCATCATATACTTAATCCATTAATGATACTTATAAGTTCTAAACAATATAACTTTCACGAACCTTATCTATTCCTTTCAATATAAAAATGAACATCATTCCACAACCTATTGTTAGGATATTTTAAATCCAAGCAGAACAATGGTATAACGTAAAAAAAAAATCAATTAAAAATTAACAATAATTGCGCATACTTGAGAATTAATCAAATTTCATTGGTAACTTACGAAAGATTACATCTAAAAGTTTATTCCATTTCTTTGATTTACTCACAATGATCAAGCAATCTTTTAAATAAATTGTTTAAATCTAAAATCCATTTCGCCTCAACTTTAATAAAATAATTCATATTGAAACTCTTATATTTAAATATAAATATATATTTATTATTTAAATATACAGTATATATCAAGACAATGGTATAACGTAAATAATCAATTATTTCTCTAGTTTCACGATCATACACTATAAATGAAACCATTTGTTTAACAAAATATTTGGATTAAATAATAAGTCAATCAATTACGTCACACAAGAAATTAAGTAAATAGCTAACATTATTTGCACAAGCTCAATTGTAGCTCAAAGTACGTTGACAACTTAAGGAGTATAAACCAATAATATGTTTCATTTCCCAGTCACATATTTTAATAAAATCAACCTTTGAAGTAAAAGCACTTGATTATCTAAAATCTCCCTTTTTAAAAATATATCCTTTGACTATTAAAATTCAACGTTCTAAATAATTCGTTGGAATATAGAATCCACTTTAGCTTCTATTTCAAAACAAATCATCTTAAGATATCCATATTTTAAATCTGTCTATTTAATTTTATTTGTCTCAATTATCTATAATAATCAAAATCAAATTATAAATAAATCAAACTTTTGACAAATAAAGTCCTCTGATTAAAATAAATCCTTCATTGACCCTAAGCTCTTCAATTATGTTCTATAATCAAAATTCAATGACTAAAACCATCTGATTGAACTAAATCTTTCGTTATCTCTAAGTTTCACTACTACGTTCAAAATCAAGATATCTTAATAAATAACATTTAAATTAAATCATTTAATCCTTATTTCATCATGAAATAAATAAATAAATCAACTAAAATCAATATTTCCAATTACTTATATTTTAAAATAAAAATAAAATAAATACCTACGCATTTAAATCCTTCCATTAAATTCCCAAAATCAATCATTATAATAAAACCCCATTATTTAAAATATATATAATAAAATATATTTTATATAGTATATAACATATATTATTATTATATATATATTTTTTATTTTTAAATAAAACTAAAATCAACATACAAATTATTTATATATATATATACAATATATATATTATAATATATAATATTTAAATATTATATATATTATAATATATATTATATTTATATAATATAAATATAAACAAAACAAAACAAAAATGAAATAAACAAGGAATCTAGGGCCGTTGACCTCCTTATGAGGACCTGGGATATGGAGCCTCCAATGGGAGGCTCGGGTGTGGCAGCCTTCCTCACATCTTTAGGGAGGCGTTGCCTCGGGCGACCCTCCACGAAATTAAGTAGAGTATGCGGCTCGGCCCGTTGCAAACCCTAAATATATATATATATATATATATATATATATATATATATTTTATTTATTTATTTTTATATATTTCTAAATAAAAAAATGCGAAAAATGCGTAAACAATCCTCTGTTCTGCGTTCTTTCAAAACGCTTAACTTACCAAAATAAAAACATATATAAAATATATATATATATGTGTGTATTTTATAAATTTCTTTGCAAAAATAGTCAAATAGAGAAATTTCTTCCCACAAAAGATCCAATAAAAGAAAAATATTTAAACACAGATTCATGAGCACAAATTTCTAAATTTTCAATTTCAAACAAAGGTTTTCAAGATCTTCTTGTGTTCTTTTATTTTCTATGGTTAGATTTGTTTTCTTGTTTTCTTTTCTATTTCATTTCCAATGTTGAATTTACTATGGTTTCCATTTTCTTTCAAGATCTCAAGGAGGGTTTCAGATTTATTTTATAATCTTGCATTCAAATTGAAATAAAATTTTAAAACTTCTACACAAAACTAGAATAAAACCTAGATCCAGAAGCTTGGAGAACAAAATGATGAGGGATCCTTTGATGCCTCCATTCTTTAACAATCTTCTCCCAAGATCTTCATTTTCAAACCAAGAATCCATCCCAAAATTAAAAAGCCCTCTTTTGCAACCAATTTTCCCATAAGAAGGCATTGAAAGAAAAACCCTAAATGAAAATATATTCCCCAAAATCCAAATCAAACCCAAATTCAAATTGATTCTAATTCAATTGCAAACTCAAATTCAAATCAAATTTTAAATTCTAACTTAATTCCAATTCCAATTAAATTCAAATTCAAAAAAAAAAGAAATTCAAACTTCCCCAAATTATTCACAAATTGAAATTCAACTTAAATTTCAATTTTCAATTTCAAAAACAAATATCTTTTACCAAAATAGTCATCTATTTCTAAAAATATATTTTCTACCCCAAAGTCCTTGCATTGAAAACATTTGAATTTTTTTGTAATAACTTAAAACAATTTTCAAATTTCTAAATATAATTCAATTTATTTTAAAACCTTCTTTCCACACAACAAATTTAAATCTTTTAACACTTTAATTCAAGGAATAACTTAATCAATTCACACAATTAATTTAATTAACCAATAAAATAAATCTAATCTAATATTAGATTATTTTATTAATTAAATTAAATTAATTAATACAGTAAATAACATTCCTAGGATTACAATCAAATGTAATTAATCACAGTTTAGCAACGCAAGCCATTAACTTGAATTTAAATAAAAAAACCAAGGAGACAAGGGCAACATAACAACCAACCCGACTACAACCCGACGACACACTGTGACTAGGGTGGTAGCTTGACATAGAAAAACCTAGCCACTATCTCCCAATCAATTTCCATCGGACAAGGGACACGCTCAGACCTGTTGAACCAGGTGGATTCAATGTCCTGTACCTGCATCCTGTAACATCACGAGTGTCGAACATGCATAGAACATAGTAAAACACACCGTGAAGAGAAAATCACTGAATCACAAGGCGCTCACATGCGAGTGATGTGATCCCGTCCCCTTCACCAATATAGTAATACTGACTGACGAAGCTAACATCATTAACATAATCAAAACATAAAGCATCATTAATTCACATGCTAACATGATCGAAGCATAACATAGGAAAGCATTGCCCGATCAACAGAGCAAAAAAGGAGGGGTGTTACATATACAAACGAAGAAAAATATATTTTTTAGGCAAGACAACTACATAATTTTTAAAAACTAAACTTGAAAGCCATTATCTAGTGAAAAGGCATAATAATGGATTAATAGCCACTTCAAATTATTCATATCTGTATTGTTTGAATATCATCAAAATTGAAATAAAATCATTATTTTTTAAAAATAATTAATTGAAACTTATGAGAAATAATAGTTATGTGAGATAATTAGAAGTAGACAAATTGGTAAGGTGTTTCATTTTTTTCCTTAAAATATGTTATTAGTTTTTATTCTTTTTATTTTTATGAATGACTCAAAATATAAATAAAAAAAATAAGCATAGATCTTTATTTTATTAATGAATAATATTTAATCACTTACTAAATGAATAAAATATTCTCTCTCATAAAGTAATCACACAATATATATAGTGTGTTGGGTTTAAATTATTTTACTAAAAAATACATTTCCAAGATGAATATTTTGATAGTAGGCTCAATTTTAAGCTAGGCATTATAGTTATGAAAGCAATTAATATTTGAAACAATTATTTCTCATAAGTTTCATATTGATGAAACCAAGTTCTAAATTAATAGTTATGAAAGCAAGTTCTAGAGGGAAAAAATATGACTATTATAAGTTAATTGACTTGCTTAGACTTTTTTGAAACTTGGTACATCATTATGAGGAGCAACCAGAAGATATAAAGGTTTGTTAAATATTCCTAGCGAAATAAAATTAATTTTTTTTTAAATATAATTTGATGTAATTTTTAAGACATAATAATATTTAATATTTTTTTTATAGATTTAGTTATTTAATATTTTTAGTATTTTATAATAACTAACTTTTAATATTTGAATGGCTGACAAAGACTATTTGGTGGCAGACGTGATGGAATTCTAAAACATTTTTGTAACAAATTTCTAAACTTATTTTTTGAACTTTTCAATATTATGCACACTCATTACTTCTATGAACGCAATTTTATTAATTATTTTTAAAAATAAATTGAGAAGAAAGTTGGCTACCACAATCTATGAAGACATGCATTCAATGCAGATTTCTTTAATTAGTTTGTTAACTAGCTACCGCCATGCATTTAGTTTGCATATGCAATCTTTTCTATTTTTAGCCTTCTTAGACAGGACTCTTTCATCAGATTTTTTCAATATGTATAAAGTTTTAGAAAATTATACACAACAGAATAAGACAATACAGTTGAATTATTTTCCCATATTACTGTTTGTTGTTTGTTTAGTTTCATAATTGTGTGAAATAATTAGAAGTAGACAAATTGGCAAGGTGTTTCATTATTTTCCTTAAAATATGTTATTAGTTTTTAGTCTTTTTATTTTTATGAATGATTCAAATTATAAATAAAAAAACAGCATAGATCGTTATTTTATTAATGATTAATATTTAATCATTTTAGTAAATGAATAAAATATTCACTCTCAAAAAGTAATCACACAATATATATAGTGTTTTTGGTTTAAATTATTTTATTAAAAAATACATTTCCAAGATGAATACTTTGATAGTAGGCTCAATTTTAAGCTAGGCATTATAGTTATGAAAGCAATTAATATTTGAAACAATTATTTCTCATAAGTTTCATATTGATAAAAGCAAGTTCTAAATTAATAGTTATGAAAGCAAGTTGTAGAGGGAAGAAATATGACTATAATAAGTTAATGGACTTGCTTGGACTTTTTTGAAACTTGGTACATCATTATGAGGAGCAATAGAAAATATAAAGGTTTGTTATATTCCTAGCGAAATAAAATAAATTTTTTTTAAATATAATTTGATGTAATTTTTAAGAGATAATAATATTTAATATTTTTTTTATAGATTTATTTATTTAATATTTTTAGTATTTTTTAATAACTAACTTTTAATATTTGAATGGTTGATAGAGACTATTTGGTGGAAGACGTGATGGAATTCTTAAACATTTTTGTAACAAATTTCCAAACTTATTTTTTGAAGTTTTCAATATAATGCACACTCATTGCTTCCATGAACACAATTTTATTAATTATTTTTAAAAATAAATTGAGAAGAAAGTTGGCTACCACAATTTGTGAAGATATGCATTCAATGCAGATTTCTTTAATTAGTTTGTTAACTAGCTACCGCCATGCATGTAGTTTGCATATGCAATCTTTTCTATTTTTAGCCTTCTTAGAAAGGACTCTTTCATCAGATTTTTCAATATGTATAAAGTTTTAGAAAATTATACACAACAAAATAATACAATACAGTTGAATTATTTTCTCATATTATTGTTTGTTGTTTGCTTAGTTTCATAATTATGTGAAATAATTAGAAGTAGACAAATTGGTAAGGTGTTTAATTATTTTCCTTAAAATATGTTATTAGTTTTTAGTCCTTTTATTTTTATGAATTATTCAAAATATAAATCAAAAAAGATCATAGATCTTTATTTTATTAATGATTAATATTTAATAACTTTACGAAATGAATAAAATATTCACTCTCAAAAAGTAATCACACAATATATATAGTGTTTTTCGTTTAAATTATTTTACTAAAAAATACATTACCAAGATGAATACATTCATAGTAGGCTCAATTTTAAGCTAGGCATTATAGTTATAAAAGCAATTAATATTTGAAACAATTATTTCTCATAAGTTTCATATTAATAAAAGTAAGTTCTAAATTAATAGTTATGAAAACAAGTTTTGGAGGGAAGAAATATTACTATTATAAGTTAATTGACTTGCTTAGACTTTTTCGAAACTTGGTACATCATTATGAGGAGCAACCAGAAGATATCAAGGTTTGTTATATTCCAAGCAAAATAAAATTATTTTCTTTTAAATATAATTTGATGTAATTTTTAAGACATAATAATATTTAATATTTTTTCAATAGATTTAGTTATTTAATATTTTTAGTATTTTTTAATAACCAACTTTTAATATTTGAATGGCTAACAGAAACTATTTGGTGGCAGACATGATGGAATTCTAAAACATTTTTGTAACAAATTTCCAAACTTTTTTTTTTAAGTTTTCAATATTATGCACTCATTTCTTCCATGAACGCAATTTTATTAATTATTTTAAAAAATAAATTGAGAAGAAAGTTGGCTACCATAATCTATGAAGACATGCATTCAATGTAGATTTCTTTAATTAGTTTGTTAACTAGCTACCGCCATGCATGTAGTTTGCATGTGCAATATTTTCTATTTTTAGCCTTCGACTCTTTCATTATATTTTTTCAATATGTATAAAGTTTTAGAAAATTATACACAACAGAATGAACACAATACAGTTGAATTATTTTCTCATATTAATGTTTGTTGTTTGCTTAGTATCATAATTATGTGAGAAAAATTAGAAGTAGACAAATTGATAAGGTGTTTCATTTTTTTCCTTAAAATATGTTATTAATTTTTATTCTTTTTATTTTTATGAATGATTCAAAATACAAATAAAAAAAGAGCATAGATCTTTATTTTATTAATGATTAGTATTTATTAACTTTAGTAAATGAATAAAATATTCACTCTCAAAAAGTAATCACACAATATATATAGTGTTTTTGGTTTAAATTATTTTACTAAAAAATACATTCCCAAGATGAATACTTTGATAGTAGGCTTAATTTTAAGCTAGGTATTATAGTTATGAAAGCAATTAATATTTGAAACAATTATTTCTCATAAGTTTCATATTGATAAAAACAAGTTCTAAATTAATAATTATGAAAGCAAGTTCTAGAGGGAATAAATATGACTATTGTATGTTAATTGACTTTATGTTAATTGAATTATATTAATATGGATTTTTAAAAATATAATATATATAATGTGTATATATATTATATTTAATGTTTTCTCATTTTCGCTTTAAATAGTAAAATGGAATTCTATCTTGGAGGTTTTTTAAAATGGAAATATTTAAAGAATAATTTATTTTTAAGATGCGTTTAATTCAAATATAATTTATTTATGGAGTTGATTTTTAATCATCAAGTTGAAATAAACGGAGTTCATTTAATTAATCGAATTATTTTAAATTATGTTTTGATTGGAAATCTTGAAATATTATAATGATATTTTAGAGGTACCCATTTAAATAATAATTTAATGTTTATTTTAAAAGTTGATGTTATAATCGAATATCTTTATTTAGAAATTTCATTATTGATTACCAGGAATAAATAGTAAATCTTAGAAACATAAAATAATGTTCTAAAGACATATGTTAAATGATATTGTAATAGTTAAAAGAGGAGCGTAAAATGATTATCTCATTTGTTGAGATGAAATGAAATAGAAGTCTGATCAAACGTTTCATTTAGAATTTTGACTTTGATTAATTTATTTATCCTGTGATGAATTATGGTTTAAGTGATTTAATTTAAATGCTTATTTATTAAAATATCTTGATTATGAATTTAATAGTGAGACTTAGAGATAACGAATGTTTTATTTAAATCTGATGACATTATTTGTCAAATTTGTGATTTATTTATAATTTGGTTTTGTTTAGTATGAACAATCGTGATAATGAAATTAAATAGACAAGTTAAATGTAGACTATCTTAAGATGATTTTGTTACGAGATAGAAGCTAAAGTGGATTCTATATTCCAATGGATTATTTAGAACGTTGAATTTTAATAGTCAAAGGATATATTTTAAAAAGGGAGATTTTAAATAATCAGGTGCTTTTACTTCAAAGGATGATTTTATTAAAATATGTGATTGGGAAACGAAACATAATTATTGGTTTATACTCCTTAAGTTGTCAACGTACTTTGAGCTACAATTGAGCTTGTGTGAATAAGGTTAGCTATTTACTTAATTTCTTGTGTGACGTAATTGATTGACTTATTATTTAATCTGAATATTTTGTTAAACAAATGGTTTCATTTATATTGTAAGATCGTGAAACTAGAGAAATGATTGATTATTATAGTCGAATGACTTTATTTACTAAAATGTTTTGATTAGGAAATCTAATTGCGAGTTTAGAGTAATTGAATGGTTTATATATATATATATATATATATATATATATATATATATATATATATATATATATATATATATATATATATATTTCAACGTCATGAAAGGAAATGAGTTTATTGATTGGTTTAATTCCAATTCGATGATGTTATTTATTAAAATGTCTTGATTCTGGAATATGGTTGTGAAATTTAGAGTAAGTGATCTATTCTTTGCATATTTCTATGTCATGAAAAGAAATGGGATCAATTGTTTGGATAAATGCAAGTCATGAAAACTGTGTTTGATTGGATTTAGGAAATCCAAACAGTAGTTTATTTAACTGTCTAGAAGCAATGTAACCTATGTCAGTGATGTGAGTCATACCTAGAGTTGTACGTATGACCGTTCAGTCATGTGATGAGGTCTTGTATTTATTTTGTATCAGTTTTGTGTGGCCCGTGTCTAGTGGTAGATGGTCTTGTGTAGGAATTCCTGGTTACTATCTCCTAGCACGGAGGGAGTGGAACCTTTTGGATTCCACATGGTCGGGTGACGTGCTTCTTAAATCCGTTGATTCTTCTTCTTGTTCATGTGGTCGTGATTTCCAGTTGGAGAGCTCGTGGGAATCAGTTTCTTCTCATGCCTTGTTCTCTCAGTTCTTATTGTATTTTATTACCCCTCAGTTGTTATCGAGGTGGAATTTGTAATATATAATCATTTTGTTGGAATTACCTCATTCGGGGAATGAGTGTTGTAATCTTATTGTTTAAATATTGTTAATTGAAATCTTTGGGTATTTCTTATCCTTCGTTGTAAGTTATCTTGTATGGAATGTACGTTGTCTCATTTCCTTAAGTGATTAATGTTTCAGGTTATATTAATGTTTGTTGTTGTTTGACTTTTTAAGTAATCTTTGTCTCATGGCCTTAGAGGTTGTTGGCAATGTGTATTCATCTTACATGTTATTTGTACTTAAACAAAAAAAAATTGGTGCATTTAAGTAGTGAATTGCAACTTCCTCTAGGATTGCATGGCGGGGCATTACAAAGTGCACTAATGCGATGAATGATTGGATTTAAAAAATCCTAATGTAGATTACCTTATATTGTTTGCAAGCTTCCTTTCGTCGTGGGGCGTTCATTCTTGTTGGGATTTGAGTCAAATTTTGTAAGTCTTCCATTGAGGTTGTCATTTTAAAAGTAAAGGTTGTCGGTATGTCAGTCAACCTTGTGATTGTTTTGGGTAGTGCACGTGGTGGTAGTTGTGTTATCACCCGGTTATCATAAACGAGATATGTGGTATGTCATGGATACCCAAGTACTACGAACGTGTTGTATGACCTTATGTGTTAAGGTCAAAATTGGTCATCAGTTTGTGCATGTTGTCTACCCTTAGATTGGGGGTTTTGTATCCCCGTGTTGTCAGTAGGAGAGTGGCCCTTTGTGGGGGTCCGACGCCCAAAGTGGTGTCAGGGTAACTCACTTAGGGTTTAATCAAGTGATAATTTAAAAGAATTAATGGGGAAATTCACACTAATAAAGTTAATGAATGCCTCTCTCATGAAGTATGCGTTATTAAGGCTCGAGATGAGATGAGACACATAGTTTTGCATGAGGGTCCGGCGGCTGGTAGAGGCAAGCCAGGGTAATCCATGATGGGGGTCTGGTAGCCTAGGAAGGTTGAGCTAGGGTAACTCATGGCAATTTATGTATGACACTCTCCCTACGTCAACAGTTAGTCAGTTATTGTGTGTTGTACAATGGTGTACTTGTCCTATGTAACCTAGAAGCAATGTATTGTCTTGTGAGTTTTCTTACTGTGCTAAGTGATGTTGTTTGGTATTTGAGTCGGTTCAATTATGTTTAGCCTTTGTCTGGAGGTAGTTGGTCTTGACCAGAAATCCTTTTTACTATCTCCTAGCACGGGGGGTGAGCCTTTGGGTTTCACTTGGTTGGGTGGAATGTGCACCTTACACCGTTGGATTTGATTGTGATCATGTGGATGAGACTTTCATGTTGGGGAGCTCGTTGATTCCTGTTACTCTTCTAGTTCTTTCATTCCAGTTATTCTTGTATTTCATTACCCCTCATTTGTATCGAGGTGGAAATTGTAATATATTATCATGCTTATTTGATTTACCTCATTCGGGGAATGAGTGTTGTAATTATATTGTAAACAATCATTATTGGATATCATGTTGTATCTATTAGTCTTTGATGTAATTATCCTGTATGGAATGTATGTACTTTAATTCCTTAATTGAATGATGTTATGTTTTCATTCCTTGGTTGTTTAATTCGGGTTTAAGTAATCTTTGTCTCATAGCCTTAGGGGATGTTGGCAATGTGTAGCGAACTTGTATGTTATTGCTCTTTAAAAAAAAAAATTTGTTACATTTGGTTAGTGAATTGCAACTTCCCCTAGGGTTGCGTGGTGGGGCATTACATAGTTATGAAAGCAAGTTACAGAGGGAAGAAATACGACTATTGTAAGTTAATTGACTTGCTTAGAGTTTTTTGAAACTTGGTACATCATGATGATGAGCAACTAGAAGATATAAAGGTATGTTATATTCCAAGCGAAATAAAATTATTTTTTTAAATATAATTTGATGTAAGTTTTAAGAGATAAAAATATTTAATATTTTTTTTATAGATTTAGTTATTTAATATTTTTTTAGTATTTTTTAATAACCAACTTTTAATATTTGAATGGATGAAAGAGACTATTTGGTGGCACACGTGATGGAATTCTAAAACATTTTTCTAACAAATTTTCAAACTTATTTTTTGAAGTTTTCAATACTGTGCACACTCATTGCTTCCATGAATGCAATTTTATTAATTATTTTAAAATATAAATTGAGAATAAAGTTGGCTACCACAATCTTTGAAGACATGCATTCAATGCAGATTTCTTTAATTAGTTTGTTAAATAGCTACCACCATGCATGTAGTTTGCATGTGCAATCTTTTCTATTTTTAGCCTTCTTAGACAGGACTCTTTCATCAAAAAAATTCAATGTGTATAAAGTTTTAGAAAATTATACACTACAAAATAATAGAATATAGTTGAATTATTTTCTCATACTAATGTTCTTTGTAGTTTAATAATTATGTGAGATAATTAGAAGTAGACAAATTGGTAAGGTGTTTCATTTTTCTCCTTAAAATATGTTATTAGTTTTTATTCTTTTTATTTTTATCAATGATTCAAAATATAAATAAAAAAGAGCATAGATCTTTATTTTATTAATGATTAGTGTTTATTAACTTTAGTAAATGAATAAAATATTCACTCTCAAAAAGTAATCACACAATATATATAGTGTTTTTTGTTTAAATTATTTTACTAAAAAAAGCATTCCTAAGATGAATACTTTGATAGTAGGCTTAATTTTAAGCTAGGCATTATAGTTATGAAAACAATTAATATTTCAAACAATTATTTCTCATAAGTTTCATATTGATAAAAGCAAGTTCTAAATTAATAGTTATGAAAGCAAGTTCTAGAGGGAAGAAATATGACTATTGTAAATTAATTGGCTTGCTTAGACTTTTTCGAAACATGGTACATCATTATGACGAGCAACCAGAAGATATAAAGGTATGTTATATTCCAAGTAAAATAAAATTAATTTTTTTTAAATATAATTTGATGTAATTTTTAAGAGATAATAATATTTAATATTTTTTTCATAGATTTAGTTATTTAATATTTTTAGTATTTTTTAATAACCAACTTTTAATATTTGAATGGCTAACAGAGACTATTTGGTGGCATACGTGATGGAATTCTAAAATATTTTTGTAACAAATTTCCAAACTTATTTTTTGAAGTTTTCAATATTATGCACACTCATTGATTCCATGAACGCAATTCTATTGATTATTTTAAAAAATAAATTGAGAAGAAAGTTGGCTACCAAAATCTGTGAAGACATGCATTCAATGTAGATTTCTTTAATTAGTTTGTTAAATAGCTACCGCCATGCATGTAATTTGCATGTGCAATCTTTTCTATTTTTTGCCTTAGACAAGACTTTTTCATAAGATTTTTTCAATATGTATAAAGTTTTAAAAAATTATACATGGTAGAATAATACAATATAGTTGAATTATTTTCTCATATTAGCTCAATTTCATAATTATGTGAGATAATTAGAAGTAGACAAATCGGTACAGTGTTTCATTCTTTCCCTTAAAATATGTTATTAGTTTTTATTCTTCTTATTTTTATGAATGATTCAAAATATAAATAAAAAAAGAGCATAGATATTTATTTTATTAATTATTAGTATTTATTAACTTTAGTAAATGAATAAAATATTCACTCTCAAAAAGTAATCACACAATATATATAGTGTTTTTGGTTTAAATTATTTTATTAAAAAATACATTACCAAGATGAATACTTTGATAGTAGTATCAATTTTAAGCTAGGCATTATAGTTATGAAAGCAATTAATATTTGAAACAATTATTTCTCATAAGTTTCATATTGATAAAAGCAAGTTCTAAATTAATAGTTATGAAAGCAAGTTCTAGATGGAAGAAATATGACTATTGTAAGTTAATTGACTTGCTTAGACTTTTTCGATGTTATGAAAGCAAGTTCTAGAGGGAAGAAATATGACTATTGTAAGTCAATTGACTTGCATAGACTTTTTCGAAACTTGGTATATCATTATGAGGAGCAACCAGAAGATATAAAGGTATGTTATATTCCAAGAGATATAAAAAAAAAATTAAAATATTATTTGATGTAATTTTTAAGAGATAATAATATTTAATATTTTTTTATAGATTTAGTTACTTAATATTTTTAGTATTTTTTAATAACTAACTTTTAATATTTGAATGGCTAATAGAGACTATTTGGTGGTAGACGTGATGGAATTCTAAAATATTTTTGTAACAAATTTTCAAACTTATTTTTTGAAGTTTTCAATATTATGCACAATCATTGCTTCCATGAACTCAATTTTATTAATTATTTTTAAAAGTAAATTGAGAAGAAAGTTGGCTACCACAATCTGTGAAGACATGCATTCAATGCAGATTTCTTTAATTAGTTTATTAACTAGCTACCGCCATACATGTAGTTTGCATGTGCAATCTTTTCTATTTTTAGCCTTCTTAGACAGGACTCTTTCACTAGATTTTTTCAATATGTATAAATTTTTAGAAAATTATACACAATAGAATAATACAACACATTTGAATTATTTTCTCATATTACTATTCGTTGTTTGCTCAGTTTCATAATTATGTGAGATAATTACAAGTAGACAAATTGGTAAGGTGTTTCATTCTTTTCTTTAAAATATGTTATTAGGTTTTATTCTTTTTATGTTTATGAATGATTCAAAATATAAATAAAAAAAAGAGCATAGCTCTTTATTTTATTAATGATTAGTATTTATTAACTTTAGTAAATGAATAAAATATTCACTTTCAAAAAGTAATCACACAATATATATAGTGTTTTTGGTTTAAATTATTTTATTAAAAAATACATTCCCAAGATGAATACTTTGATAGTAGGCTCAATTTTAAGCTAGGAATTATAGTTATGAAAGCAATTAATATTTGAAACAATTATTTCTCATAAGTTTCATATTGATGAAACCAAGTTCTAAATTAATAGTTATGAAAGCAAGTTTTAGAGGGAAGAAATACGACTATTGTAAGTTAATTGACTTGCTTAGACTTTTCGAAACTTGGTACATCATTATGAGGACCAACCAGAAGATATAAAGGTATGCTATATTCCAAGCGAAATAAAATTAATTTTTTTAAAATATAATTTGATGTAATTTTTAAGAGATAATAATATTTAATATTTTTTTATAGATTTAGTTATTTAATATTTTTAGTATTTTTTAATAACTAACTTTTAATATTTGAATGGCTGGCAAAGACTATTTGGTGGCAGACGTGATGGAATTCTAAAACATTTTTGTAACAAATTTTCAAACTTATTTTTTGAAGTTTTCAATATTATGCACACTCATTGTTTCCATGAACGCAATTTTATTAATTATTTTAAAAAATAAATTGAGAAGAAAGTTGGCTACCACAATCTGTGAAGACATGCATTTAATACAGATTTCTTTAATTAGTTTGTTAACTAGCTACTGCCATGCATGTAGTTTGCATATGCAATCTTTTCTATTTTTAGCCTTCTTAGACAAGACTCTTTCATCATATGTTTTCAATATTTATAAAGTTTTAGAAAATTATACACAACAGAATAATAGAATACAGTTGAATTATTTTCTCATATTACTGTTTGTTGTTTTCTCAGTTTCATCATTATGTGAGATAATTAGTAGACAAATTGGTAAGGTGTTTCATTATTTTCCTTAAAATATGTTTTTTTTTTAATCTTTTTATTTTTATGAATGATTCAAAATATAAATAAAAAAGAGCATAGATCTTTATTTTATTAATGATTAGTATTTATTAACTTTAGTAAATGAATAAAATATTCACTCTCAAAAAGTAATCACACAATATATATAGTGTTTTTGGTTTAAATTATTTTACTAAAAAATACATTCCCAAGATGAATACTTTGATAGTAGGCTCAATTTTAAGTTAGGCATTATAGTTATGAAAGCAATTAATATTTAAAACAATTATTTCTCATAAGTTTCATATTGATAAAATCATACAATATACTAGTGTATTGGGAAGAAACATGGGCTATTTTAATAAAGACTAATAATTTTAAACTTTTCCATTACACAATATGATACAATAGAGTTAATTGATCTTATCATGACACGTAGTGCATATTCTTTAGGATCTTTATAATGAAAGGTTAAAATTAAAATAGATAGAACTTTCTTTATGAACACTTATCCTTATGTTAATGAATTACCAAGATATAATAGTTAGAATATTTTAATTAAAACCTATTTTTTTTAAGTTAACAAGGTTTTCAAGTGAATTAGAATCGTAGGAAAAAAAGTCATAAAATTTTGAGAATATCAAGAGCAAATTGTGGGAGATTTTAGAGCTTAATGAATACCTTAAAAAATTAAAAACCTAATTTTTTTACACATGTTGCCATGTAGAAGTGCACCCTTTCTAAGTTGTAGAACTCATCCTACTAATGAAGCATGAAAAATTTTCCAAGTTGTGGGTCACCTATAGTGGAAAAGAACCTCTATCTAGAGGGTTGGTTCTCTTTAAGGCTTCACCTAATTAACATATCCTACTATTGCATGCTAAGAAAAAGAGGAAAGGAAACATGAAATGAAACCTAAGCCTAAAAAGGTGATGCAAAGAATTGATTTCAAACTTATACTATTTTTTCGACACACAATATGGCAAATGTACAAACTTTGTTTTATGGAAAAATAATGGTTTTACATACTTATACATTAGTATGTCATAAGAAAGATGAAGTTTCCTCAATTCTAAAAGGAAAAGACAAATATTTTCAAACCTACATATAGTCTATATATCTCTATAAAATGGTGTTGAAGGAAATAAGACATACATTAAAGATTTGTATAAAATCATATAAAAATACATCAATCATTTTCATTTGCACATAAAATATAGATAAGAGAAAGTAGAATACTTATATATAATTGATAAAAGATGCTTACAAATAGTTGCATATGCTTGAGAAATGTGTTTCCTTGAGTTACAATGTTTTTCTTGATTGAAAGAAAATTCAGATATTATAATACAATATAAGAATCAGTAGAAAAACTTTATCAAGAGTCGTTCAAAGTTAACAAAGAATTGAGGGCACCAATTCAAATGAATTATGGGCATTCTCAGGGAGACTTCCACAAAAAGATTAAAAAAAAAATTGAAGCATTGAGAAAACTAATTGAAGAATATTGTAAGAATAACACAAGGCCATCTCTGAATCAAATGGATGTGGTAATCTAAGGAGAATCGGTAGTTGGAACTATGAGCCACATCCAAAGCAATTTTGGATATGACTCAAACCCAATTTTTTCATAAATTTCAACAGGCTTATCCTCAAATTAGTATTTTTCAAATATTTTTTGAAATGCTTAAACCTTTTTATGTCAAGATAAATCACACACGCACTACTTGTTGTTTTAGACTACATATTGAATTATCTAACCATTATAATTTTTATAGTTCTATATGTTTAGATTTGCATACTAATGATGTTTTGCAGGATTGTGGCACAAAATCCCCACCAACATCTTCAAGAGAGTTCTTATCAAAAAAATTATGTGAAATAGAGGATGGCCAAATATTCTACAAGACAGTATTCTTGGATGGTTCATGTGAGCATTGCAATGGCTTGTAGCGTATGCCAATATGTCAATTTATGGAAAGCACAAATGAGGTGGGATAAAAACTAGTAGAGTTCAAGAAGTATAAAATAGTGGCATACATTACAAAAGATGGGTCTCAAGAAAAAAGGTATGATTTGGTTATTGAGAAGATTCACATGTATCAGTTTATGTCCATGTTTTGTGACAATATAGTGTATGAGTATGTAAGGAATACCCATAGAGCCTAATGGCTAGACACTCAATTCAAGCTATGCAAGAACACCTTTTTAGTTGGAAACATAGTATCAGTGGTTGAATTTGTAGAGAACTACACTTTACAGCCACAACATGAGGTGTAGTCATAGTATTACAACTCCACACAAGTTTTGATATTTGTGCACATAGAATTCATTCATGCAGTTGATAGTACAGAGGGCCAAAGGAAGGTATTGAGGGCGTATCACTTTTATATTAGTGATGATCGCACACATTCTCTAGATTTCATGCAAGGTTGCTTCCAGATGTTCTACAATGATTTGGCTCAAAGGGGCATAGCATATGGTCGACATATAATATAGTCGAATAACTATGCATCACAATTCAAGAACTCGTGCATGTTCTACTCATTGTGCAAGATGCATGTCATTATAGGTGTTCAGCATATGGGGAGCATGATGGTGTGGGAGCATGCATGAAAAGAGCATTAGCACGAGAAGAGTTAAAGTATAAAGATAGTGCAAAGTTGACAAATGCAAAATCAATCGTCTAGTGGTGTAATGCTTCGATGGGTCTAGGTAATGAAGGTATGTATTTAGTTCGTAGATATTTTTGGTTGATGGATGATACTAACATTGCACCATATGAGGATTGTTGTACACTAACAAGATCAAATGAGCTACACTCTTTCCTTAGCTCAAATGCAGGTTCATGGAGTATCGATACACGAAAGATGGCATGCTTTTGTTCTTCATGTACAATGCAAGCCTAGAATGATTGTGAGTCAGGGGAGTGGGTTGAAAAATGGTTGACAAGTTATCTTATCCCACTTCACACGTATCGCCCTCCAACAGCATTGGAACTAACACAGATGGAATCATCAGTCAACTTTGACCATGTATTAGATCTAGTTCCACTAGGTAATATATTTACTTGCTTAGTTTTTGAAATTCCATATTGTTATCTTACTTTGTAGTGTATTCATAATGTTGACCAATTTCAAGAGATTTGGTGCACATATCAATGCAAGACATTTCTATGCAGTTATTGCAGATGAAGACAACAAAGTGGGAATGGACTATTACTTGTGTTGTGTTGATGCCAAAAATAAATTGGAGGCCTCAGTTATAAATGGAGAAAACATCGAATACCCTACAGGCTTAGTTGTTGTTACTAGAACATGGCTTACAAGGTACCCACATAAGAGTGTTAAACATTTCATGACTTTGACACGCATTGTAAGATTCTTCATTACTTGAACCTTGTCGTGGCATCCAATTTTCCTTTGACAAAATATGGGGGTAGACCTTTGAACAAAACCTTGTGGAAGGTCTGTGAGTCTGACCATGAGGTATTACTTGACACAATAAAGAGTAGAGCAGACCCGGATGGTTCGTTGGATTAATTTGTAAGTATGCACATTGGTTCTTATTAATTTATACTATTATGCACATTAATTTGTTTGATTCCAATGCTATCATCTTCTTTTACTTTGTTGATTTGTAAGTAACCTGCTAAAAATTGATTGGTCTCCCCTTGTAGAAAATATAGATTTATAAGCCATCTAAGAGAATCTTATCCAAAAAATCAATGCAACATCCTTATTTTGATGATCTTGACAAATCTCAATTATGATTTTAAGCCATTACAAAAGTGTGTGTGAAGCTTGGTGAGGGAATTTCAAGTCATTCATTTGAATTTAACCTTACCATGAGCACCTATGATGTAGACATTATAAGAGCATCTCAAATTTCAAGTTATTATATTCATGAGAGGTGTTGTGTGCAATAGGCATATTGGAACTCCCAGTGAATATGTATGACCAAGAGTGCCTAAGTTGAGAGACTAGCATGCCTATCCTCAATAGAAGTATCAAGATTTATGCCTTATTGTTCCTAAGTTGGAACCAAATGGTGTGGATTTGTTGTCTATAAGTGTCTTCCATCTATTTTCATTTCATTTCCATTTTGGATGCTCTTTCTTTTTCTTCTTGTACTTTACATATTTGTAAGTAAACTACTAAAAATTGATTGGTCTCTCCCTGCAGAAAATACTGATTTATGAGCCATCGAAGAGAATTTTAGCCAAAAAATCAATGCAACATCCTTATTTTGATGATGTTCACAAATCTCAATTATGATTTGAAGCCATTATAAAAGAGTGTGTGAAGCTTAACGAGGGAATCTCAAGTTACTCATTTGAAGTTAACCTCATAATGAGCACCTATGATGTAGATATTATAAAAGAATCTTGAATGTATGAGTGAGATTGTAAAATATTTGTGAGAACAGAGTACCTAAGGCATTGTAATGATATTTACTCAAATATTGAAATTTGGTGTAGGGGCACCAAGGTTATTGAGCAAATTTGGTTCTTGGAAGTCTTAAGTTAGTTTTGTGTTTTGAGTTTTTTCAATTGAATAAGGTCATATTAGACCAATTTATAATGTAATAATTCATTTTAGTTGGTTTTTTGGTCATTTTGGAGTTCATGTTACATTTTTTTTCAAAATGATGTAAAATTGCAAAAATTGAAAAGTTGTCAATGTGAAAAAAGTGCAAAAAAAATGTAAACTTGAAGAATCCCAATGGTCATGGGAATTCAAAGGGTAGTTAGAGTCATTTTCATAGGTTGGTTAAGGTTTAAATATGTTGGTAACTCAAAGGAAGAGGTTCCTGAAGGTTTTTATGAAGGAAAAACAATAAAAATCCCTTGATTTCTCTTGTAATTTTGTGTGTTTCATTGAATTTTTTTGTTGCAAAGTATTATACTTGTACATACATAAGTATTATGTCCTAAAATATTTTCCAATTGGTAGAAATAGGTGTTAGCTATGTTTTAGATTTGGAGTGACAAAAATTCATTGAGTTTTAAGAATTTTATTGTCAAATTACTAACTGTGGGTCTGTATAGCCAGCCATAAGGGTTTGAAAACTAAAAATGAATAAATGACTCATTCCACCTATTGTTTCTCTCTATGGATTAGTGTAATGAGTCCAAAATGGTAGGATTAGATGTAGGAATAAAATTTACGAGTAGGGAAAATGTTTAGGAATGTTTTTGGTTGTTGTCCCAAAGGAAATTGGATGAATTTTGGCTTAAAAATGGAGTTTAGATGTTGGGTTTTGGTGAAATTGGATTAGGAAATATTGGGAGATGATTTATTTGGCATGAGAAAGCATATATTAAAGTGGTTGAAGCTTTGGAAGGGTATGGAAGGCGAGTTGAGTGCCTGGGCATGATGCCCTAATTGTCAAATTATGTATTTTGAGTGAAATTTGATGGTTAGAAGATGGAAGTTGTAGTCACTCTTGGGGGTAGCATATTTTGATGAACCTTCAAGCATGTGAAAACATAACTAAAGGTGTTTGAGGCATTTTTTGGCTATGTAGAATCCTGGAACAGTTTTTTTCAATAAACCCCTTTGGAATGGCATCAAGTGAGGATTTCATGTTTTGGTGTCATAGGAAGTGATTATTTGATCAAAATTTATGGATTTGTGCTACGAATGGTACATTTACACTAGGTATGGTCCTCTTTCATACCAAAACATGTGAAATCACTCCAAGCTATGTTCAACCAGCTCGATCCCTTAAGGGTCCAAAGTGCAAAAGGGCAACAATCTTTGATGAGTTATTACTCAGAAACCGTGGTGCTTACAAAATCTTTTTCTGAGCCTATGAGATCATGTTGGGTCCATCTATAATAACCTATCTTTCTTTTTTTTATCTCAGAGTGGTTTTCTCGTGGTGTCCATTTTCTACTTGATGGAAAAAGTGTCAAATGCAAGCAGTGCAAAGTTGCAAAGTGGTGCAACTTTCATTCTGCAACTCGTGTGACCAAAAAAATTGTTCCAACACATCTGAATAAGTATTTTTACGCTAAGTGTGGTCCTCTTTCGCACCTAAACACATGGAATCGCTCTGAGCTACGTTCAGTCGGATCGATCCCTTAAGAGTCCAAAGTGCAAAATGGCTGCAAACTTCAGCATGCTATTACTCAGATACTATGATGCTTAGAAACTTATTGTCTAATTTTATGGGATTGTGTTTAGTCCCTCTACAATAACCTTGCTTTATTTTTGCTATCTCAAAGGCATTTTCCTGTGGTGGAAAAATTTCACTTGGGAAAAAAGTTGTCAAATGCAAGTAGTTGAAAGTTACAAAGTGGTGCAACTTTTATTCTGCAACTCATTTAACCAAAAATATTGTCTCAATGCATCCAAATAGGTATGTTTACGCTAGGAATGGTCCTCTTTCACACCCAAACACATGAAATCGCTTTGAGCTACGTTCAACCGGATCAATCCCTTAAAAGTCCAAAGTGCAAAATGGCTGCAAACTTCAGCATGTTTTTACTCAAAAATTGTGATCCTTAGAAACTTCTCGTCTAATCCTATAGGATTATGTTGGGCCCCTCTACAATAACCTCTCTCAGTTTTCACTATCTCAGAGGAATTTTCACATGGTGGCGAATTTTCACTTGGGGAAAAAGTTGTCAAATGCAAGTAGATGAAAGTTGCAAAGTGGTGTAACTTTTGTTTTGCAACTCATGTGACCAAACAGACTATTCCAATGCATCTGAATAGTTATTTTACACTAGGCAGGGTCTTCTTTCGCACCCAAATACATGGAATTTCTCTGAGCTACATTCAAATGAAATGATCCCTTAAGAGTCCAAAGTGCAAAATGGCTGCAAACTTCAGCATGTTGTTACTTAGATACTGTGATTCTTAGAAACTTTTTTTCTAATCCTATGGGATTGCATTAGGCCCCTCTACAATAACCTCTCTCTATTTTCACTATCTCAGAGGCATTTTCTCATGGTGGCAAATTTTCACTTGGGGAAAAAGTTGTCAAATACAAGTAGTTGAAAGTTGCAAAGTGGTGAAACTTTCATTCTGCAACTCGTGTGACCAAACGAATTGTTCCAACCCATCTGAATAGGTATGTTTATGCTAGGCATAGTCCTCTTTCACACCCAAACACGCGGAATCGCTTTGAACTACGTTCAACCGGATCAATCCCTTAAGAGTCCAAAGTGCAAAATGGCTGCAAACTTCAGCATGCTCTTACTTGGATATCATGATATTTAGAAACTTCTCATCTAATCCTATAGGATCGTGTTGGGCCCCTCTACAATAACCTCTCTCATTTTTTGCTATCTTGGAGTAATTTTTCCGTGGTGGCGAATTTTCACTTAGGGAAAAAGTTGTCAAATGTAAGTAGTTGAAAGTTGCAAAGTTGTGCAACTTTCATTCTACAACTTATGTGACCAAACGGACTATTCCAACACGTCTGAATAGGTATGTTTACGATAGACATGGTCCTCTTTCATTCCCAAACATGCAAAATCACTCTGAACTACATTCAACCAAATCGATCCCTTAAGGATTCAAAGTGCAAAATGAAAGCAATCTTTGACTGGCTATTAGTCAAAAACCATGACGCTTACAAACTCTTTGTCTAAGCCTATAGGATCATGTTGGGCCCCTCTACAATAACCTCTCTTAATTTTTTTTATCTTGGAGTCATTTTCCCATGGTGTCCAGTTTTCACTTGATGGAAAAAGTGTCAAATGTAAGTAGTGTAGTGGTCCCTATATTGAATATTGTTGTTGCAGAGTAGTTGCACAAATTGTACGGCCTAATGGTGACTCCAAATTGATTTGAATTGTTATTTCAGTGTACAATCTATCATTTTAACTTATTTTGATTCATTCCCATTGGGGTTGTAGAATCTTATTGAGTTTTCCCTATAGGCGGGTCTAAAACTCCAATTTTAAGGTTTTGAAGACATAAAAATGTGATTATGGCCTATTCCACTGACTATAACTTGTGTAGTTGAGTGGAATGGGCACAATATTGTAGTATTTAGTTGATTGAATGGTTTTGGGAGTAGGAGAGGTCTTTTTGGGGTTTGGGAATGATGCCCTAGTTGTCAAATTTAAATGTTTTGAGTGAAATTTGATGGTTAAAGGTGGGTAGGTGAGGAAAGCTCTTGGAGGAAAAAAAATTGGTGATAGATTAAGCATGTTTAGGCTATTTTAAGCATGTTTAATTCATTGGTGAAGTTTAAAGAAGTTGGGAAGTGGTATTTTCAATAAACCCCTTTGTAACTTGCTAAAAATGAGGGTTTTGTATAAAAAGGACTTAGTGAGTGGTTCACTGGCTAGAAGTTGTAAATTTGATGGTTTTATAGACTGGTAAATAATTTTCCATAGGTATTTTGGGTTGGTAGATTGTTTAGAGGAGAGTTGCTTTGTAAATTAGGCCCATTTGGCTTAAGGGGACAATGTAGAAGCATCAGTTTGAGGGATTTGTTCCAAAAGAGTTATATGAGCTCTTGAGATATGTTTTGGTATGCCTAAAAGGGTGTTTAAAAATATAATTGGTTAATGGTTTTGAGAGTGGAGTTATGAGATAGGTCCAAGAAACTAGGTTTATAGACCTACAAGGCAAATAGTGAAGTTGTGAAGGGAATCACCCTAGTTAGGGTTTTGGAGATTGAAAGCTTGTTGAAATCAATTGAATTTTTGATTGGTAATTGAAGGCCTCCCTACTCTGCATCACTTATCTCTAGTTACAATTTGGGTGGATTATTACTTTCAAAGTATTGGGAATGATTTTCCTAATTTCTAGTTGGCAATTGTCATTCTAGAAGACTCATCTCTTAATATATTTTATAGTCATTCTTAATCAATTATCAAGTTAATAATCAATTCATTTATTTACAATTAATCTGTTCTTTTCAATTTGTGCAATTTTGGGATTTGTAATTCTACTAGTATTCCTAGAAATATTGAAGTTGATTAGCATTGACTAATAAAGTTGTTTAGCATCAATCAATTAACATTCAAGACAAACCATGAAGGACAGCAATGATCAATGCTAGGGCTAACCAATTAATAAGTATATATGTGAATACGTCAAGCATGTACATGTGAATAAGGGAAGCACAATTACTCAAAAACATGTAAGCCTTGAAGTATACACACAATTGCATAGTATACGCAAATTAATACAAAGTATATGCATGAATAAAAGGTATACACATGAAAACACGTAAGTCACAAAGTATACACGTAAGTTGTAAATCATACACTTGAATACACATAACTCATATCTATTGAACCATGGATTAATAATGCAAATATGGACACCATCGATAATATAGATTTGTATTAACCAAATATCCATGTAGGCATACATCAATATATGCCAATATAAGTATAAAATATAGGTACAAAATAGCCATATAGGCTTACAAAAATGCCATATAGGCATACAATGTCAAATATATCCAATACAAAATATGTACAAAAATGCCATATAGGCATACAACAAAGGGCTCTGAAATCAAAATTCATTGCTTTACAGATTCTCAAAATAAACTCTTGTCCTTTACTTGTCACTCAGATGGCGATACATCTATCACTCATTTATGTTGCGGTCGAGGAGTGCTCTTGGTGCTCCTCCTAGTGTTTATTTCTTGATGAAATATTAACTGTTACAATAAGAAGTAAAGACATTAATATATAGAAATTACATTAAAAAAATGATATATTCAACAAAATAATCACTTACCATCATCTAATGATCACTCTCCATGAGGAAAATATTTGAATGCCCATGTTGAGGTGTGTTGAAGCCCTGTATAAACCATCCAAATAAAAATTAAACTACAAATCAATAATGGTTTTATTTTTCATTAACATCTATAACAACGAATGTAAATTGAAATTTAGTAATTTTCCTCATACCTCCCCTGTCAGAGCCATCAAGGATTCTATAGCAGATGAAACACCGATGTCCATTGCCATCTAAATAGTCGAAGGTGTTTCCGCTTGCAACATCTAAAAATAAAACAAAAAATTATTCAATCATGAAAACTACAATAGCGATCCACGTCATGACTTATAATGTATGAGATAATGAACAAAATTTTGACTACTTATTAAACTATTTATTTCTAACTATCATGCTTACTATTTTCCCTATACATATCTTGTTTGAAATCATGTGTTTTTAGGCTTTTACCCATAGCAGCAAGTTGATGAACCATTTGATAAAATGATTTCGTAGACATGTACAATAGCTATGGTGGCATAGAGAAGGTAGTGAACTATTTGAAAAAATTCCTCAAAGAAATGGGGTCTTATGGTGATGGCATGCCATTACAATCAAATGCACGTCATGGCATTCCATCACAATAAGACCGCATTTCTTTCAAGAATTTTTTCAAATAGTTTATTTCCTTCTCTATGGTATTATTGCTTACTCTTATGCTTTGATAGAAATTTTTCCAAGCATCATTAGTTTGTTGGAAAGCACCTATTTTAGGCTTTTAGTCATAGCAGCAAGGAAGTGAGTAGTTTGATAAAATGCTTTGGTACACATGTATGGAAAACTTCATATCATAGAAAAGGTGGTGAGTTGTTTGAAGAAATGCCTCGAAGAAATGTGATCTCATGGTGATGGAATGGAATTCCATCACCATGAGACCACATTTCTTCGAGGCATTTTTTCAAACTACTAAATTCCTTGTCTATGCTATTGCTTACTATTATGCTTTGTTAGATTTTTTCCAAGCATCCATAGTTTGTTGGAAAGCACCCTTTTTAAGCCTTTAGCCATAACAGTGAGGAAATGACCTGTTTGATAAAATTCTTTGGTAGACATGTATAGAAAATGTGGTAGCATAGAAAAGGTAGTGAATTGTTTGAAAAAGTGCCTCAAAAAAATTGGGTCTCATGGTGATGGACATCACCATGAGACCGCATTTATTTGAGGAAATTTTTTCAAACAACTCATTGCCTTGTCTATGCTATTGCTTACTATTATTCTTTCATATATTCCTTCCAAGCATCCATAGCATACACAAGGCAGTGAACATTTGAAAAGATGTCTTAGTAAAAAGTGGTCTCATGGAATGCCTTGACAAGCAAATACAATTGGAAGTTGTTCCTAGATTTATTACTTATGCTATGTGAAGTAATTGCATCACCGCTTATGTTGAATTTCTAAACAACTATATTGTAGTTGAAATTTTTTCATCTATCAACATCTAGTTATTAGTTATGGAATGTGAGGTAATGCTTTGAGTTTGAAATATGTGCAATGCAACATAATCAATTATATGAATATAAACTACACAAATCTATTAAGTACAATTCATTAGTTAAACTCTTTATTCTATTACCTAAGTGTAGGTTTGACTAAATCCACTGGCACTAGGAGCTGTTCCCTCGAAACCTCCAAATTAGCCTATTCAACATCCAAAATCACATATTAAAATACCATTCATAAAACAATGTTATTAACATGTAATAAATTTATAATTGTTTACTAGTTACATACCTCAATGGTAGGTGCAATGGAGAAATAAGAAGGTGTAGGGCTAGTGTATCCAGTATCAACATTGTGGACCTACAATTTTATTAAAATCATAAAACTAAATTAGTTAATCTTGCATTTCAAAATTGAAATTTAATAAATTCAATTCAATGAACATGCTAAATTTTACCTGAGTATCAATGCCATAGGCCTCATACAAAATGTCAGCTGCCCTTTCCATCTCCATAGCTACAGATGGATCTTGTGTAGCAGCCTCCTGAGTGTCAATGGGGTCATATGAACAAGTCACCCAGAGTGATTGACACAAATGGGATAGAAGCCCACCACTCGAAGACTCCCCTACATGGCACTATAGAATAGGGTCGGCATGTTGGATGACACTTTGGGTCAAAGAGCTAATGGCCTACAAAGTCTCTACGTCAACACTCTCCTTCATGATGGAAGGGATAACGATGTGCTCATGAGGTGGCCTAGTGAGAGGACATCTCCCATGTCGCATAGGATCTTGTTGTGCACTGGGTTTATCTTGATCTAACCCCCCACCTCTCCCCTGTAAGTC
The DNA here is from genome assembly GCA_007258455.2 of Sequoia sempervirens. Classification (NCBI taxonomy): domain Eukaryota; kingdom Viridiplantae; phylum Streptophyta; class Pinopsida; order Cupressales; family Cupressaceae; genus Sequoia; species Sequoia sempervirens. The sequence continues at coordinate 241,402 of VDFB02010190.1, forward strand.
CCTCATATCAAAATAATTTGGGATTTTGTTCAAGATGAACTCACAATATAGTTTCCTAAGGAAATACTATGGGACTTCACAAATGTTGCATGGTGGATCATCAAAAACTATGTACCACCTATCCCAAAAAAAATCCTAATCTGTTTGTGGTGGCACCAATGAATAGGAAACCTCTTCGCATTGAGGGTAAGATTTGCATTTGACTATGGGTCAGTGAATAATGCGTAAAAATCACCTTTTGTAAATTTTAAATCTTTTACATATTTATATGATAATTTATCTTGGTAATAAGCCCTAGCCACTTGCCTCCTATCCTGTCAACCAGTTAATTGTTTGATGATTGAATCTACATGTCTTAACATTTCTTTCAATAAAGTTTCCAGGGTCATTTTTTCCACGATTGACTGTTTGGATCGTTCAACCTCCTGATTAAATCCTCAATTTGTTTGTTAGTGTTCAAAAAAATTCACTCATTAATTTTTGTTGAGTGCCAAGAGGATGTTGAGGGATTGGTGGAGGAGATTGAGGTTGTGGTTGATTAACTTGAGGAATTTGTTGTTGTTCTTATTGAGGATTTTTTCCTCTTATTGTTGTGCTTCTTGAGGATTTTGAGGAGGGTTTGTGTAGGTTGATTAACATTTCCTACAAATTCAAAAAATAAATATCAAAAACAACCTAAAACTAACAAATTAAAAACAAAAAACAAACAATCCTTACCTCTCAGACCTCCTCGTCGATGTGGTGGAATCCTCATGATGAAACAACAACCGTTGATGAAAAATTTTGCAAAATACCTCCTCCCAAAATGCGAGCACAAAAAAATTGGGGTTTTGGTTGCGGGAAAGAAAAAAACAGAGTCAAGTGTAAGAATGAATTCAATTTGTTTTTTTTTCTTTTATTAGGTCATAACATGAGTGCATTATAATGGGCTCGCATTATGAGTTTTCAAAAAAAAATTAAGAATTTGGCCACAAATTGGCTACCCATCTTCATGCACCCACCCGCATTCTCTCTTTTTATATCTATAAATGTATAGTTTTTCCAACATTTGCATTCAAATAGTTAGTCCCATGGATTGTGTGGGACACCATACATTTATATTATCAATAAAGACTACATTTTGCAAAAATGTTTTACTCTCTTCTTTGTTGTATGTATTGGCATAATGTAATTGTAGTAATGTAGTCTTTTGATAATTTATTTATGCACATGGATATAACATAGCAGAATAGAATGTACCTTTTGTTTCACTTTGAAAAATATAAGCAGCGCTACTTGTTTAAGCTGGTAACTAAAATAGGTAACAGTTTCCATTCTGCCCATAGTTCTAGCATTTCACCTTAGAATTCTGACTAGGAGACTTTGATCTCACCTTGGATCTAGACTTATTGTCATTCTTCTTACCTCTCTCATTTAATCTTCCTTCAACAGCAAGGGCCTCCTTAGCCATCTCAAAATATTTTCTCTGCATTTCTTCTGACAGTAGTGAAGCAACCACATCTTCCATCTTGAAAGTGGTTGTTGTACTCCCAATAGCCATTACCAAGTTATCCCATGTGTTAGGAAATGAAAAAAATAGCAGCATGCAATGATCCTTGTCATCTATCTTCACACCCACAAATTCCAATTGAACAATGATCATGTTAAACGCATTCAAATCATCTGTAATAAATGCTCCTTCCTCCATCTTCAAAGAGCACAACTTCTTCCTCGGGAATAACTTATTTACCATAGATTTCCCCTAATAAATGTCACCAAGCTTCTTCCACAAGCATTTCATTGTCTTCTCTTCATGGAAATTCAAGAGAACTCAATAAGCCAAGCATAGTCTAATCGGACCCTTGGCTTTCTAGTTCATTGCATCCTAGTCATCTTGTGAGGTTGCTAATGGTTTGTTAGAGGATACATCCCGTAACTCTCGATCCATGAGAAAATCTTCCATTTTGAGTTTCCAAAACTCAAAATTATCATCGTTGAATTTCTCAATCTCTATTATTATTGCTTAAATCTGCAATAAAATTGCAACTAGATTTCTCTGTAAAACTCCCACTGAACAAGATTAGCACAAAAAACCTATCTTACCCACAAGGAAAAAAAAGTTGGCCAAGCTCTAATACTAACTGAAAGGAAAGAAGAGTGCAAAATATGCCTCCCTGATGGTGATCTTCGGGAGAGAGATATAGAAAACCACTTAAAACTTTGCAATTACAATTCATTTAAGATGCACATACAAGAATAACAAAATAAGCAATAAAGAATGAACACCAGATTTATGTGGGAAAACCATTTCGATAAAAAACCCACAAGTTATAGAGCTATGCTCTTTCAGGTGTTGATTCATAAAATCAATTTGATAGCCTTACGTTCACTCTAATCTTCAACCAACTGCCCTTCGACCCACGGTTAATATAGTTTGTTATAGTGAAATTTCATATTCCATACAATTCTACATTACATTACAAGCTTCTCTATATATATTTATCTCCTCCTTCAGATTAACTAAACCTACATTTTTGTAGTACCGTCTCGTTGACCAATGAGCATCAAGATATCACAAGTTGTTGCATGGTTATCAAATAATTTAACTATCACCTTTAGATTGAAATTGTCGAGCCAATGAACATATTGATTCACAACAATGATGTTCAATCAACTAACAACTCCATACCATGTATCTCCATCTGACTCATCCGTTGTTACCTTTTTCCTCCATCGAAGCCATGTCAAAGAGACATAAAACCTTGTCTCTTTGAACTCCCTCTATCACTTCGATGAACCTTTCATCCTATCGCCATACCGCAGTCATCTCCAACTAACTAGCATGGGATGACAGTATACATCGCACCACCACAAGCCTCTTAGACCAACCACTGCGGGACGATGGGATATACACCTCACCATTGCAATCCATTTCATGGGTTGTCGCAGGGTGGCGGTATGGCCCACACTACCGCATGCCAAATTCAACCACCATTACAAGGTGGCAGGGTGGCCCCCGCACTATTGCCAGCACCAACCATGATCCTTTGCGAGGTGATGAGTAACATCGCTAGCCCACACAAGCTAATGAGGACCATTATGAGATGGTGGGTAGCACCACTCCACCATACAAATCGACAAAGATCGTTGTGGGATGGTAGGTCACACCAGCATCTTACACTTCTCTTAAGTGCACCCAGCAGTACTGTGGTAAATCCATGAATGCAATACTTTGGAAGATCTAAGCTTGATGGTAACTAAGCTACAATTTCAACAATGAGTTTGAGACACACATTCTCAAGAAGGTAGGGGCTACAAGTTTTAAGTTGAGTAATTTAAATGTAAGGGAAGAATGATGGGGATTTATATTGTGGAAAACTATAATAGCTCAAATCGTATACTATGGTAAATCCATGAATGCAACACTTTGGAAGATCTAAGTTTGATGGTAACTAAGTTGTGGTTTCAACAATGAGTTTGAGACACACATTCTCAAGAAGGTAGGGCCTGCAAGTTTTAAGTTGAGTAATTTGAATGTAAGGGAAGAATGATGGGGATTTATGTTGGGGAAAACTATAATAGATCAAATCATATATTATGGTAATTACAAATTAAAGGTATAGATTACAAAACAGGAGAAGTTGCGCCTATAGTTGACATATTTTCTATCTTGCAAAAATCATGAGAAGAAAAAAGGGGCAGCAAGATAGAGGAGTGATTGAGGCTACAGAAATATTAGAAAAGGAGTTGTGTGAGATTGACAAGAAGAGGTGCTATGTAGAGGTAGAAGGATAGTCTACATAATATATGGGAGTATAAACTACAATTGAAAGCCATAGGGCAGTCATGTGGAATAGATGAATTGAAAGGAGATTGTATGAAGTATGAATCTTAGATAATAAATTAGTTTCCTTCAATCTGTCCAATTGTTACACCCCAAATTGTGAAGTTACTATTTAATACTATTACATAGGATAAATTTTAATGTAATGTGAACTCTAGAGATGAAGCAATGATGCTTGTACCTTGTTATCGATATGAATGTTATCTCAACTGATTTTGTTTCATTTGATATTATCTTAGTTCATGTCATTCATGGTGAAATACTACATAAATGAGAATATATTGTTATTGAAATATTGTTATTCTAACTTTGAAGATGTTTATATATGTTGCCTATTGTTGTGAACAATTGACTACCAAGGCATGTGCTAGTGGCTGCAATGTCCGTTTCTCCAAGGGGAGGGGAAGTATCACTCGAGAGAAGATCTTGGTCAGGTAACTAGTAAATATAATTATCTGACCATAAACACACACCACATTAGAGTTACTAAACTGAGTCAATTTGTGGGTTATAGGTAAGTCATCCTTGGCAAATGGGTCTGCATTTGAGAGTCATGTTACTAAACCGCATGCTAAATTGGGTGATGTTTATCTATTTGAGCTTTGAGTTCTTCCTTATGACAATGTGTTGATGGTGCTTGGGTTGATTCTTTGGGTTTTATGAATGGTTACCTTTACATCATTTCATATGAACATAAAAAGTAGCATGTCTATGGGCATACATATAAATACATATACATGGACCTATATATGAGAGCATTAGAAAGTACACATATATGTGAGTAGAAATACTCACTGAGGTACATACATGAGGAAACAACTATGCTTGTATATACATATGTGTGGGTATAGGCACTAGGTCATGATCATTCAATATCAAATGGATTACTATATATATATACAAATACACTTGCAAGCATTAATGCTTATTGGAGAAGTGTACATATGTATATATAATATAAGTGTATGTGTATAAAAATATACACGTATTATTATTTGAGGTATAAGATGATAAGATATATACATCCAATGGAATGGATATATATTAATATATATACATATATATAGTAAGAATATAATGTATGGATGTGTGCTTATTCTTTATGTAAATTGGTAAGCATTCAAGGTATCGAATGTATTTATCCCATAAAATATATATATACATATAAATATATAAGTATGGAGGATATACTATATATATGTGTATAATATAAATATATGTATTATATGGGTGTTCCGTAGAAAATTGGACCCTCTTGAGAAAAGAGACAATTTCACAAATAATTAGACCCACTTTTGACCCCTTCACATCATTTCCCCTTCAAAACAGAATTTATAGGCCCCTAAGACCTATTAATTTTGATCTAGAGGCCCGTTTCACATGTGAAATCACATAAAACCCGACAAATAGCATTTAATAACATCATATCTCGACAACCCACTTTCAAACAGAAATAGTGGGACCCATTCACCACCTTGAGTGAATGAGTCCCCTCTGGTGGGACCCATTCTCCCAAGGTGGCGAATGAGTCCCCGTTGAGGGAAAATTCAAAATTAAGCAAGAATTTAATCAATTTAACTTTTATTTCCGGTGAATGTCAACCTCTTAGGTCTAATTAATGGGAAAATAATATGTTTTTGCCTATAAATACACATTTCACTTAATTTTACACAATCTCTTTATCGTTTTTATCATGTCAAGAGCAAAAAGCATTTTTACAACAAATTTCATTAGCAAAAGTTGAAGTTTTAGGGCAGAAAACTAGGGTTTTTGCAAGTCTTGAAGCTCACTAAAAGTGTCAAGATCCAACATTGCAAAGGGTTGATTATGGATTCCCATGGTGAATCATGAATAAATCTAGGGTGAAGAGGTACAAGTAGCCACCAAATCATGCCTAAGGACTTGGTTCCCTATTGATTCCATCTTCCATTATTACTCTATCTTCAAACTAAGGTTTGCATTGTGTTTATTTAGCATTTGCATGTCATTTCTTATCCATGTTTTATGTTTTTTAAGGTTTCTATGGTAGAGATATTGCATCCTTTCAATCATTCTTGCATGTCTTATTCTAGAGCAATAGAATAAGGTTTTTGTCATGATTCAACCTTTCCTAGTCTTTAACAAATCTAAGGCTAGGGTGCAGATTTTTCTCTATTCAAGGTTTAATTACCTACCTAGGGGTTTTACCAAGGAAAACCCCGCATTAGATTAACTCTTTTAAGCTATTTTGCAAGAATTTTTCAAGATCTAGAATCGGGTTTCCGTCAAAATTTGATGTGCAAGTGTCAAGGTACAAATCTAAGTTTTGAGTTTGCAAAAATCAGAAAGAGGACTGATTCACCATGCTTTGCGAATGAGTCCCACCTAAGGTGTAGAATTGAGTCAAATGTTGTTTCAGATCCCCAGCTGTCAAAAAATAGGTTTCGTGCAGAAAAGTCCTGATTTGGGATTTATTTGCCCAAGGTGACGAATGAGTCCCAATCAGCCCAAGATCAGATTTCATCAACTTTTCAAATTTTCATTCAGTCCTCTATAGTCTTCTAGGTGCACACATTTTGAGAAATAGCCTTCTGTTTAGTAAAAACTTGCATTTTGTTCATCATTTTCAATATTTTTGCATCACACTGTGTTTTCAAACAAGGCATAAACCTTAGTTTTGCATTCATTTTAGTTCACTTTGGTCAATTAATTTTATTTATTTAAGTTCATTTGCATCATACCACATTGCACACATCCTAATTTGAGTGTTACATAAGCATTTTGGACCTAAATCTCTCTCCTTTTAGGTAAAAAAACTAGAAGTGCAAGAGCAAGCATTTAGGTTCCCAAAATCTATGTTTCCTTTTGGTGAACCCAACTTTTGAGCATCATAACATTCTAATTTACATTTATAATTGCATCTTAGGTCTTCATTATTTTAGGCTCTTGCATTGTTTTAGGATTCTTAGAAACATTGCATTAGTAAAAACATTCTTTACTTTACATCATTGCATTCCTTTCCATCTCTACATTTGCATTTTGGATTTGCATTGTACAAAGTTACGATTCTAGAGAAAAACAATTAAAATATAAAAAAAATAAAAACGTCATCTCCTGGGACTCATTCGCCACCTAGGGCGAATCAGTCCCTTTACAGTTTTTCATCAAAATTTCTAGATTTTAATTTCTTGCATTGCATCTTTCTATTTTTTGTCATTTCCTTTCTATTTCAATTTAAGTTTTCTTTGTTTTCTTAGCATAAATTTCATTTCTTTTCATGTCATTTATGGATAGTCTTAGAATTTTACAAGTTCCATTTTCAGTTATCTTTCGTAGTCCTTTTAGATTAGCTTACATTGAGGAAACTATTGCAAATCTCCAAAAACAATCAAGCAACACATCAAATGATCCAATTAAACACATTATTCAAATTTGAAATAACATCTCATCCAAGCCACTTATTAGTGATGATGTTGATAAGTTAGATTAAATCCTTAAGGGTGTCCTCTCACTCACTTCATCCTCCAACGTTTGTAATGAGAAACATAAAACCCTTACCGAAACACCCTCCCTCAAACCTTTTGATTGTGATGATTTTGATTTATTAGATGAATCCCTCCAATACTTCATCTCACATAAGCCATCTACTAAGGTTTGTGGTAACCAACTTGTGATAAAAAATGTTCATACCTCTAACGCTTTCCTTGAACATCCTAAACAAGTTGACAATTGTTCACCCTTACAACCTTTTAGCAGTGATAATTTGTCTTTGCTAGATGAGTCTCTTCAAGACTTCATCTCATCCAATTCATTTTCTATGGTTTTTTGTGACACCTCTAGCATTAAGGACGTTCATGTAATTCAACCAAAAATTATCCTTTATCCACCCTCACATCCGCTTCATCCTTCCAATAAACCTAAACTTATCCTTTACCCACCCTTACATCCCCTTCATCCCTCTAATGTATCGCAGCAATCTAGTAATGATACTATTGCTCATACATATAACACACGAAATAACCCACAACTTCCATAAATAATTCCACCATCGTTACCTTTACCTAATCTGCCTAGTGCTCCTCATTATAACCCACCTAAAAAGGAGTATGATCTTGTTGAACAATTAAAGAATACTCCTTCCAAAATCTCTCTTTGGGAATTGCTTCAAACTTCACCAAGTTATAATGTCATTCTTCAAACTGCTTTGAAACAAATAACAATCCCTTCTGGAACCACTCCGAGTGATGTGGCAACTCTTGTCCAAAAGCATAGTCTTGATATTAATTTTCATCATCATGAGCTCCCTCCTTTGGAGTTACAAAAACAACATGATTCCTTTATGATCATTGCTCAATTCCATCACACCGGTATCAAATGCACTCTCATAGATAATCGTGCTGCCCTTAATGTGTGTAGTGTGAGCCTTCTTGATCGATTAGAAGTGGATAGATCACAAATAATACCTGATTTTGTTTCTATTCGAGGATTCAATAATACAACAAAGAAGCCACTTGGGATAATCAATTTACCTATTACGGTTGGAGTGGTTACTTTGCAGACTCCTATCCATGTCATGCCTTATGATCTCTCATATAATCTTCTTTTAGGTTGACCTTGGATTCATGAGATTAATGCAATGCCTTCAACTCTTCATTTTATCATGAAGTATGTTTATAATAATCATATATATCAAATTGAAATTGATCCTAAGCCTGAAAGTTACTTGCATCTTGAAAAAGGGGTTACAAGTCCTTTGAAAACATTGATTCCAACCTCTAACATTGATCCTCTTGAAATTTAACATAATGACATGGAATTGGTCTCTAAATTATTTGGTGATGATAGGGGATCCTTAGAATTCACACCCTCATTTATGGGAGAATACATACTTACGCAAAAGAAAGATGAAAAGCCTGACCAACCAACCATTATATCCACTCAAAATTTTGAACAATCATCTCAAACATCTATCTCTTACAATACAAATGAAAATGCAACGTACACAAAATTTTTTGATGAGATAGATTATCAATCCCCATCTACCCTATGTGAAATGGAAAGACTTTATAGGAAAGGTTATAAATTTTAAAAAAAATTGGGCTATACTAGAAAAGTGTGTGGAAAACATGAACAAGGTATTTGTGTCCCTATTGAACCTAATACACAAGAAATGAAAATAGGATTGGGATATTCTTTTTCTAAAACAACTAAAGCTACTCAACGACCATCCTTAAACATTAACGTGATCACATGTCAACCACAACACAAACTCAGCATTACTCATCCTGACTTGCTTGATCCAACCCTCCCACCTTCATGGTTGTATGTCGATAGTGATGAGGCCTTGAAACACATACTTGGTGTTTATGATACCCCATCCTCGTTTTCTTCCCTTAAACACCTTACTTGTGCTATGAACATTGTCGAGCAAGAAACAAGTGATACCACTAAAGAATTTTTGGAATCTGAAAGTCCTAAATGCAATGCAATCCCTTTAGGAGATACAATTTATGTGCTTATGGACATTACTGATAAAGATAAAGTTATTAAAATTGGGAAGTTCCTTTATGATGAAGAACAAGAAGATACAATATCTTTACTTCATGATTTTCCTGAATTTTTTGCTTGGAAATATTTTGATATGCCAAGAATTGACCCAAAAATTGTGATGCATAATATTGTCCTTGATGACAATGTTAAACCTGTTCATCAAAAGATCCATAAAATGCACCCCAATGTGTCCTTGTGTATTAAAAAAGAACTTGAGAAACTTCTTGATGTCAACTTCATTCGACCTATTGATTATTCTCCTTGGATCTCAAACATTGTCGCAGTTGCAAACCTGATAATCAAATTAGGATGTGCACCAATTTTTTAGACTTGAATAAATCCTCTTTAAAAGATGATTTTCCACTTCCTAATATCAACATGATCATGGATTCAACTGCTGGACATGCTTTGTTGTCATTCATGGATGGATTCTCCGATTATAATCAAATCCTTATTAATCCTTGAGATTAATACAAAACTGCCTTTACAACTATTTGGGGAAAATTTTGTTGGGTTGTGATGCCCTTCGATTTAAAGAACTCTGGAACAACTTATCAACGTGCAATGACATTAATATTTCATGATTACATTCACAAAATATTGGAAGACTATGTTGACGATATTCTTGCTAAATCCTTAACTCGACAAGACAATGTAAATGTCCTTTGCAAAATCTTTGAACGAATCAAACAATATAGCATGCGATTGAATCCAAAAAAGTGTGTCTTTGGTGTGGATGGTGGTAAACTCTTAGGATTTGTCATATCTCATAGAGGCATTGAGGTGGACACAAAGAAATTTGATGCAATTGTTAATATGCCACCTCTGAAAAATATTTCTCAGTTACGCACGTTACAAGGATGCATTCAAGCTATCCATCATTTTGTTGCATCTTTAGTTGATCGCACATTACCTTTCACTTGTCTCCTTAAAAAGGGTGTTCCTTTTGGTTGGGATGATGATTGTAAACAATATTTTTAGAGTCTAAAGGAATATTTAGCTACTCCACCTATTTTACAACCACTTGTGCTGCATAGACCGTTCATTTTGTGCATTGCCGCATCTTCCCATGCTCTTGCAGCATTGTTGGCTCAACAAGATGCTCATGTTAAAGAGAACCCTATTTATTACATCATTCGCACCTTAATTTATTATGAAACACACTATTCACCAATTGAAAAACAATTTTTGGCTCTTGTATTCGCTACTAGTAAGTTGCGACATTATTTACTAAATGTTGAAGTACATGTCACAAAATTTGATCCTCTTAAATATCTTTTCAACAAAACCAATCTCTCCAGATGCCTAGCTAAGTGGGTGATGTTGTTAATTGAGTTTGACATTAAATTTGTTTCACAAAAATCAATCAAAGGTCAAGCCTTAACCGATCACTTAGTTGATGCTCCTTCTCCCATTGCTTTACCTACCATTCATTCCTTTCCTAATAATCATGTTTTAACTGCTGATATTAAACTATGGGAATTATTTTTTGATGGGTCTAAGTGTCGAACAGGTTTTGGTGTTGGAGTGGTCCTAATTCCACCCAACGGTAACCCTATTCCCTTGTTCTATCATTTAAATTTCCTATGTACAAATAATACAGCTGAGTATGAAGCATTAATTGCAGGATTGCAAGCTGGTTTATCTCTTCATGCTCGACATATTAAGATCTTTGGCGATTCACAATTAGTCATCAAACAAATCAATGGCACATATCAAACTAAACATGAAAAATTATTAAAATACAAAGACCTTATCATGAAGCTATTAGAAAAATTTGATTTGTTCACCATTGATAACATCCCACATAAAGATAACTAACATGCAGATGCAATGGCTAGTGCAGCTTCTCTCATATCCCCACATGATCCTTCTATTGATTTCACATTCATTATTCATACCATCATGAAACCTTCTATCGATACTTCATTAGAAGACATTTTAGTAATAACTCAAGCACCTTCATGTGAATGGTATGATACGATATACAATTACTTAAAGGATGGTACCATTCCCAAATCTACGATAATGAATACTCAAAATCGCTTATGAAAAATCACAACTAAATATGTGATTCTTGCATATGCGTTGTATAGAAGATCTTTTAATGGTATTCTACTACGTTGTCTTAAGGATTCTAAAATTCCCTTAGCGCTTGAACAGGCTCATGTTGGTGCCTGTGGAGGTCATTTTGGATGATTTTCATTAGTGCAAAGACTTATTCATATGGGTTATTATTGGAGACATATGGAGAAGGATTGTTTCACCTATGATAAAAGATGTCACAAATTCCAAGAACATAGAAATTTTATTCACGCTCCTACTGCTGAGCTCAGTGTTAATGTTCCCATTTGGCCATTTTTAGTATGGTGGTTAGATCTTATTGGAAAAATTGCACCTCCTTCTTCTATTGGACACACATTTATCATAACTACAACTGATTATTTCACAAAATGGGTCGAAGCTATCCCCCTTCATTCAACAACTGTTGAAGTAATTTGTCATTTCCTCGTGGAACACATAATTGCTCGCTTTGGACTTCCGCAATTATTTTAGATAATGGAATGCCCTTTAAGAATAACGAAGTTCAAAAATTTCTCCAACTCTTCAACATTCAACATCACTTTTCTACACTATACTATCCACAATCCAATGGAAAAGCTGAGAATACTAATAAAATTCTTGAACAAATCCTTAAGAAAACTATTAGCAATAATCATAAATATTGGCATATGAAACTCTCTTATGCGCTTTGGGCTTATAGAACTAATGTTCGTTCATCCATTGGAAATACCCTTATAGCCTTGTTTATGGTACTGATGCGATTATACCCTTGGAGTTAGAAATTCCTACTTTGTGAGTTGCTCTCTGAAATCTTTTTGATGATGACATTTATAAATCTCAATGATTACATCAACTTGAGATGCTCGATGAACAATGCATTAACACTCTCAAACATCTGAAAGCTCATATCAAACAATTACAACGAAAACACAACATTCACGTTATCCCTCAATCATTTTCTAAGGGATATTTTGTTCTTATTAAAAATCAACAAAATGTTAGTGTTGATAACAAAGAAAAGCATAAGTTTATCCCTAATTGGTTGGGACCTTATATAGTTGATACTAGTTATGGGTCTGGTGCTTATCTTTTAAAGAAGATTGACAGAACACCCCTTAGGGAACCCATTAATTCCACGCATTTGTGTAGGTATCATCTTTAATCTCCTTTGAATAGTATGTTTGGTATAGTAGTGTTGTTTAGGGTTATTTGATGGTATTCTAAATAGCTTTCACATTGCTTCGTTCCTGAAAACTAGATTTGTGTTTATCTTGAACACTAAAGTAATTATTTTTGTTCGTTTTATAACTGCTTTAGACTTCATACTATTCACATTCCTCTTATGTTAAGTTAGATCCTTATTAGTGTATTTAATTTAACATATCCTCTTTCTAATTACCAATGTTGTATCTATGCTAAAACTGAAATATGTTTTACATTAGATCACATTGATTTTGTTAAATCATGTAGCCATTAATTAAATACTCCTACCATAAGTCCTTTAATTAATCACATAACATTTAACATTCATATCAAAATGATACATCATCATAATATCAAAGGTGCATTTCTATATATATACATATCAAGGTTTTATATACATATCAGAATCACATCATCATGGTCTTTGAGAGCTAGACCCCTTAGGATCTGGCACTCGTGATCCAATTCCTGGACATCATGAGATAGTTGTGTGTGACCGTGATCGCAAACTGCTAAGTCTCAATGCATACTCCAGACCTTGTACTCATCCGACAGCTATAAGCCGCCCATCTGTCATCTGGTCTCTCTTTGCTTGTGCCTAAGCTAGATATGCACGTAGTCTCCCTACCTCTGTCGAGGTCTGTGCTAATTGTAGTGCACTCTTAGCCTGACAGAGTCCCTTCCTCACACTCTTGTACGCTGCTCGTAGCCTCACAAATGGTCTGAGTGACTCTAGCTCCTCCTCCATTATCGGTGGGGGCATGTAGTCAGGATTTATCTCATCCTTCTTGAAGGATTCTGGCACTATCTCTATGGTTGCTTGATGATAGAACTCTCTCCAGTCTCTCATCGCTCTTGCAAGATAGATCATGTACACAATCAGTAACACATCATCATGATATATATACACAAATTAATAATAAATCACTAAATGACATGCATAAGATCAAATTTTATCATATGTCTCCATATGCATGAGGAATATCAACCTCCTCATCTCTAGGGGGTATGGAGGATGTGCTAGCCTCCCTTTGACTCTGCATGTTGATGTCTATTGTAGCTACTACTCATGATCTGGTCATGTAAGTATATGAAGATTCTCCATACTTGTACCGATCCTCAATAGCTACCTCATCACCCTCACTGAGGAGTGGCTCCTCCTCGTAATAATACTCCTCATCATCCTCTCCTCCATCTTGGTCCTCATAGTTAGGATCAGCATCAGATGGGTACTCATCGATCACATCTATAAAAATATCTATTAGCCTATATCATACCTCCTCCGCTCTCTCCTCTGGCTCATCACCCTCATCTGCTATTACCTCTACATCACCTAGGGGGAAATCCATGGGAAACATAGGAGTTGGTCATGTATATGACCACCACTCCTTGAACTCATCTGTGCTACCAACATCATCAACGTCGAAGACTAGTGGCTAGGCATGATCTGAATCATCAGAATCACTCTCACGAATATGATCTATAGTCAGTTGAACAGTATCCCCTGGCCTTTGAGCACTCTGCATTGATCATCTAATGAAGGGGCACACCCTAGGTGGTGTCTAAACCTATCCAAACTACCACATGACTCACCCATAATAGAATGGCCGTACGACATAGTCATGTCTCCCTTTTAGATATCTATCCATCTGCATCCCCCATAGCTAGCCGATGGGATCTGGCCACTAAGGATTGAGTAGGTACAGTCTCCATAATATCTCATCCTCCAAAACTCTAAATCTCCATACTACCATAACGGTCACAAAGGGTAGCCGAATTCTCATGGGTATTTTGTTGCTATAGTACATGGATATCCGACAAGCCTAGTACATGTGATATGCTCAAGGCACCACACCTATGGAAGCGTACAATGGAGCATACTGTTGATCTATCAGTATACAAATCTCCCAAAATTATAGTACAAATGTGCCAGAATGCAGTGACCCCATGCATAGACTGTCCGCTGATCATGCATCCTTCATACCAGGTGTACTAGTCCACCATCCAAGTGTGCCACTCATCCATATGGATTGAGTACTAGTGCCACTATGTGCATCATAATTCATCTCACCATAGGAGCTCATGAGTATAGCAGCATAGACAGCTCAATTCGTGCTCTAACCCTCTCATCATGTATTGGTCCTCCTAGGCAGTACTACATATCTCTCTTCTTCTCACGGAATGATCAATCCCCTCAGAAATACACTCATGCTCCCCGAATTGGAAATCATAGAATGCAATGTACATCCTTGAGTGTGATCGTCATTTCCCTGGTGGGAAGATAAAAGGTACAGGTATCTGCATCCCAACACTCACACAAAGCCATCAGCATGGCGTCATGGTATCTCATGGGTGGCATCATGTATTCCCAATAGATACCCATTGACTTCAGATGATTTATCTCTACCGTTGATAGCACTAGTGATAAATCTCTCAAAAATGATAGTTGTCTTCCACCTAGCCACTATCGTGACCGGGCGGGAACCTATCAAAATCATCATAAAACGTTCTAAAAATTCATCTACAATCCTCAATATTTATATTATTCATCATAAAAGTGTGCTAAAGTTAATCTAGTGTGTTTTTCTAATGGCCCTAGATACTTTAGAACCCTTTTTGGGAATTTTGCAAAGAAACAGTGACACTTCGCGAAGAAATGGGACACTTCTTGAAGAAACGGGACACTTTGCGAACAAAAGGGAAACTTTGCAAACAAATGGGACACTTTGCAAAAAAAGGGGACACTTTGCAAAAAAATGGGACACTTAGCAAACTTTTTTCCAAGAACCCTCAATTAACCTATCCTTGCATAGAAATTATTACAATATCATCAAATCACATGGTGAAAATTGCAAAATCGACTCACCTCATGATATCGCTCACCTCATGCTACCTGCTCACAAAGATCCTCCAGCCGTGAAGGTGTTTAATCTCATATGCTCGGAATATTCTTCTCCTAGTTGTCACTCTCAAGCTACAATGAAGGTAAAATGAATAGTAAGTGACAAATTAATTTCATCCATTCCTTTTACTTACTTTTCACCTCTTTTTACTCTCACATTTTAACCTAATGTTACAATCTTTTTTTTGAGAAACTTATCATATAGCTCTTCTTAACATTAACATAACAGGTGCTAGGGTAATCTATTTTTGATGTTGTTTGATGCATTGGAATTGTGATTCTGCACCCGACATCATCATTCACCTATTGTTATGTGGCATTGTACTTGGAAATTCCCTATGGTATGGTGTTTCTTCTTTGATGTGGCTAGATTGCTACCTTGGTTCCACCTTCGTAAAGCAAGCGGAATCAAGGGGGGGCATACATCTACCCTCGAATTGGATTCCTAAGAGTAAGATAAAAGGGTTTTTGGATAATTAGCGAATGTGTGTTGTAGGATGTGGTTCCTAATGTTGTGTTTTTCAAAGAACTACATTGGGGGCTTCGCTCTCCCATCTTCTAAATGAGTATCCTTCTATGTAGTAAGGTGCATCGTTTAGAGTCCTTTAGCTTACATATGCACATAGAGTCATATGGGCACTAAAGTGGGGGTTGAATGTCCCATAGAAAATTGAACCCTCTTGAGATAAGAGACAATTTCATGCATAATTAGACCCACTTTTGATCCCTTCACATCATTTCCCTTCAAAACAGCATTTATAGGCCCCTTAGACCTATTAATTTTGATCTAGAGGCCTGTTTCACATGTGAAATCACATAAAACCCAAAAAATAGCATTTAATAACATCATACCTTAACAACCCACTTTCAAATAGCAGTAGTGGGACCCATTTGTGACCATGGGAAAATGAGTCCCCTCTGGTGGGACCCATTTTCCCAAGGTGGAAAATGAGTCCCCTTTGAGGGAAAATTCAAAATTAGCGGGAATTTAATCAATTTAACTTTTATTTCCGGTGAATGTCGGCCTCTTAGGTCTAATTAATGGGAAAATAAGATTTTTTTGCCTATAAATACACATTTCAATTCATTTTACACAATCTCTTTATCATTTTTATCATCTCAAGAGCAAAAAGCATTTTTACAACAAATTTCATTAGCAAAAGTTGAAGTTTTAGGACAGCGAACTAGGGTTTTTGCAGGTATTGAAGCTCACTAATCTTGTCAAGATCCAACATTGAAAAGGTTTGATGATGGATGCCTATGGTAATCATAAATAAATCTAGGGTGAAGAGGTGCAACTAGCCACCAAATCATGCCTAAGGACTTGGTTTCCTATTGATTCCATCTTCCATTGTTACTTTGTCTTCAAACTAAGGTTTGCATTGTGTTTATTTAGCATTTGCATGTCATTTCTTATCCATTTTTTTATGTGTTGTAAGGTTTCTAGGGTAGATATCTTGCATCCTTTCAATCATTCTTGCATGTCTTATTCTAGAGCAATAGAATAGGGTTTTTGTCATGATTCAGCCTTTCCTAGTCTTTAACACATCTAAGGCTAGGGTTTATGCATATTTTTCTCTATTGAAGGTTTAATTACCTACCTAGGGGTTTGACCAATGAAAACCCCCCATTAGATCAACTCTTTTAAGCTATTTTGTAGGAATTTTCTGAGATCTAGAATCGGGTTTCTGCCAGAATTTGATGTGCAAGTGTCAAGGTATAGATCTGAGTTTTGATTTTGCAGAAATTAAAAAGAGGACCAATTCACCATGCTTGGTGAATGAGTCCCACCTAAGGTGCAAAATTGAGTCAAATGCTATTTCAGATCCCTGGCTATTAGAAAACAGGTTCCGTGCAGAAAGGTCCTGATCTGGGACTGATTCACCCAAGGTGGCGAATGAATCCCAGTCAGCCCAAGTTCAGATTTCATCAGCTTTTCAAATTTTCATTCAGTTCTCTACAGTCTTCTAGGTGCATACATTCTGAGAAATAGCCTTCTATTTAGTGAAAATTGCATTTTGTTCATCATTTTCAATCTTTTTGCACATCACACTGTGTTTTCAAACAAGGCATAAACCTTAGTTTTGCATTTGTTTTAGTTCACTTTGGTCAATTAATTGCATTTAGTTAAGTTCATTTGTATCATACCACATTGCACACATCCTAATTTGAGTGTTACATTAGCATTTTGGACCTAAATCTCTCTCCTTTTAGGTGAAAAACCCTAGAAGTGCAAGAGCAAGCATTTAGGTTCCCAAAATCTATGTTACAATGGGAAATAGCACTTTATAAATATATATATATATATAATATTTTTCTTAACTTAGGAAATCAAATTATTTATGAATTTAATATATGTCTTAACTTTAGAAATTGAATTATTCAGATGTAATAAATGAGTCAATTTTGTGAAGACTTCAATTCATGTATTTGGAATTTGGCTTAATTTATGTTGATATAGCTAGTGAGAGGAAATGTAGAATTTGAAACAAATACAGCTCTAAAAGAAATTGTGCACCATCTGTTAGTGAACACGCAAGGGTAAATCCATGAAATGCATCTAAAATCTTTGACCAGGTCAAAATTTGAAGCTTGACCAAATTCAACGCAGTAAATGAATTTCATCAACTCAACCCAGAAAATAGTCAATGTTGTCTATGTGTAAATGAAATATGATTGACTTCTTCTCATATTATGAAAATACTACCATCTCATGAGTTTAGCACCACCTCTGAAACCATTTTTTGTAGGTGTTGATTTATGAATTTCTCCATGTGCTTTTGGAAATAGTCTTCTTAATGCTGGCAGAAATGGAAGTCGATTCACCATGATCATTGTCAAGTACAGAATTAATTTAGCACCACCTCCAGGTTGAATAGTTCAAAATGGTAGTGGGGTCAATTCACATGCCATGGATATAGGAGTTTTGGAGAGCTAGGTTCTCTATAAATAGTCACCAACTCTCTTATATTGTATTATTCTCATTATCTCAAGTAGCTTTTGTCATTTGGATTTTGTGATTTCCTTATACATCATTTGTGTATCATCTTGTTCATTAATATAGGTTCAATCTTCACATTTCTGAGTGAACATTATTTTCAACCAATAATCACATTTTTGAGAGTTCATTATACATTTGAGAAGGGTGTATTCTACCCAATGAATTCATCATCATCTATTAGTTATTTCTAAGTGTGGAAAGAGTGAATTTTGTGAGGAAGAGTTGTTTAATTCCAAGAGGAGAGTGCTTTCAACTAGAAAGGGAGTGTGAATTGAGTTGAGGAGTTGAATTGAGCTAAAGGGAAGGTTGCACTGTCGTCACTATTGGAATAAGCGATAACAAGAACGGGGTTTTTAACTTATTATTTGCAAGGGATTATTGTGTTTTCTATACTGCATGGAATGTCTTTTCTATTTGAGCTATAGAAGTATTTAATGTTTCTTTGGAAAATGGAATGGAAGCCTTTAGGATGCTCGTATAATGTGTTTTTAAAGTACTCCAGGATAGGAGAGTTTACTTGGCATAAATACTTGATTGTATTAGATATGTCAGAAAGGTATTTGAACACAAGTATTTAACTATACTAAATATTTCAAAGAGTTTACCTAAAATAGGTGTTTAATTATGTTCATATGGTAGAACATAGGTATTTAATTATACTAGATATGATGAACATGGGATGCAATGTGTTTATATTTACTTCATAGTAGGAGTTGAGTGTGTGTCTTAGTTATTATATACTAGGCTTGATTTGAATGCAAGAGTCACTTGAGGTACACCTAGCTAAGTTATTAGTTTAACTTGGAAAGCTTTTGTTACTCCTAGGATAAATAATCCAGTATGGGAGGGTGCTTGTGTACTTACTATAAAACTTGTGATTTCTCCGAGGAGAGGGCATCCAGTATGGGAGAGGGATTAATATACTTACACGTAAGTCAAGTTATCCAAGTATGTAGGTTATCTAGGATGATGGACTATCCATAAAAGGAATACCTAGCTTGTGTACTTATCAGTTAAGTAGTTAATTCTAAGTAGATTAATATGGTTGTAGGTTATTTGGGATGATGGACTACCTGTTGAAAGAGATTCCTACACAGTGTAAGATATCCCTAAGTCAAATCGTCCCTAAGTAGTGTATGTGAAAAATGACCCTCAGTAGAAAATACTGAATGAAACAATTAGATAAAAGGAGTGTGAATGTCTGAGACTCCACTCTAGGTTGTGTGACTTTTGAAACTACATTGTCACTTCACCATGATCTAGTATTACATGCTAGTTTGAGATTGTGGGCTTACAAGGTTCTAGTTATGTAGGACACAACACTATGCTCAGTTGGTTGGCATTATCGGTTACTCTACCAATCTCTTTGTCGAAGGGAAGGGCCATCTATCAAATGACAAATGTGTGGGGGACCGCATTATGAATCTATGGTTGACATAAAAGCACTTAATTGATGCTTCTCCTCCACAACAGGTGACAGAAGAACCAAGATTTGAAAGGGAAGATCTTGGACCATCTTACAGCTATTTGTTCTAAATCTCATTGCAACTATGTTAATAAAGGTATGTATTCTTGTTACGTGTACTTGTGAAGTTATTGTAATGAAGTGGAATCTTTATTGTAAGATGATATGGCATCTTGTTTGTATATTTTCAATAAAAGAAAGAGTTTTATTGCAATAACTTGTTAGCACGTTTATTTACTCGTATGATGTAAATTTTGAATTTTTTACTATATTGAAGGGTTGGCACATTACACCATTAGTGTAAATTGAACTACATTTTGTTGAATTGAACTAAGAAAACCTAAGTTTTCTTGCAATCTTTGTTTCATTGGCTGTGAAATATGCTTTATGATTGATTTGATTGAGAGGGGAGTACCCTCTTCATCATTTACTTATGTGGTAGTTTATGGAAAGGTTGATCCACAAATGCATGTGTTTGCATTCACTATAATATCCAATGACTTTCTTTTTCAAGATCCATTGTTAGCAAAACTATTCTCACAGTCATTGAAAGATACCACACTCAACTTGTTTTCTTTCTTTCTAACCATTCAATATTTCCTTTTGAAATTTTAGTCAATTATTTTCTCCAACACTTCCAAGTGAATATAGGCCCCCAAGTCACTAATCTCTCTTTTTAAAATTCTATATGCACTAACTGATTCTAATGTGTAGAGGATTTATTTAAAAACCTTTAGCCCTTAATTAGATATAAGATGCTCATAATAAGATATGCATCCTATGTACATATGTGCATAGCCCTCTATGATTATCAATAGATAGTTAGCTAGTTTGAGGCACCCACCCAATAAGCTCATATTAGCTTGTTTGGGGGCTCTTGTTCAACATTTAATTATAGATATTTTTTTACAAAAAATAATTCTTCTACCATAGCACCTCATATCACCTTATCTACTTCCACTCCTTTACCCAAGAGAATATCTATAATTCACATTTTTTTCTAAATCTCTCCATTCTATTCTCTTGTAGCTCCTAAAAATTATAGTGCACTACCCCCTAGCCATATTCTAAAAAAAAACTATCCCTTGTTGCCATCTTATGACCTAAATTTTTTTTATCAATTTCACAGGATACTTGGTCAGACACAACAATATTTTTGTTTTTGAATCACATTGTACAAGATTAAATCCATTTCCATAGAACTCCTACAATTTTATTGAACTTACCCCCCTTCACTTATGTAGAATCTTGACATTGATATTTTTTTGATAATATCCAACCCCCATTTTGTGAATGGCCAAGCAGAGGTATAATTTTTAATTTCTTATGCAGGAGCTTGAATAAGATTACTATGTTGTTGAAATTGAGGCTATTTATTGAAAAAGGAAAAGGATTCTTTTTGCATTTTTTTCCAATAGTATCCCATATGAATAAGTTTACACACTAAGGATTTCCCACCAAAGTGTCCACCCCTAGAACCTGAATGAGCTTCTTGAAGAGCAAGGGATATTTTTTACTCTCTATAAGAAGCTGGTAGAAGATCTCAAGGATTTCTTCATTCATATAATATTTGAGTAGATACCTCAAATGAACAATAGAGCAGTGGATGCTATGGTAACAATTAGGTCCTTGCTAGATATCCCAAAGAACACCCATTCATGTGAGTTTATTGTTGAACAACTTCTTGTCCCAGCTTTCAAGGTACCAAAATCTGAGCTCGTGTGTGAAATCATTAGTCTCGGTGATCCCTGGTATCATGACATATTCACATACCTAAAAAGAGGAATCCTCCCAGATGGAATCACCTCGAACCTAAAGAAAACCTTTGTGAAAAATTCATCCCATTTTGTTATCCTAGGAGAAACCCTTTACCGTAGGAGTATTGAGGGGACACTATTAGGATTCCTTAACCCTGAGGAAGCTTTGGTTGCCTTAATGGAAGTACACAAAGCTATTTGCAGACCACATTCGAATGGTATGACCTTAGCCAAAAAAAATTGAGGCTAGGGTACTATTGGCCTACCATGGAAAGAGAAGCTCACCAATATGTCAAGAAATGTATGCAATTTCAATAGCATGGGGACCTCATCCATGCGTTGTCTCAAGAACTTCAACCCATCATTACACCTTGGCCTTTTTTACAATGGGGACTCAACCTCATAGGGAATATTACACCTACCTAATCCAACAGTCACAAGTTTATCATCACCACTATGGAATACTTTATGAAGTGGGTTGAGACAATTCTTATTACCTATCACGGGAAAGCCGATCTCCAAGTTCATCCTATAAAACTACCTTATTTTCCGCTATGGTGTTCCACAAGCCCATATCTCAAATAATGGAACACCTTTCAAGAATCAAGATGTCCATGAGTTGTGTCAAAGATTCAATATTCAACACCGGTTCTCCACTCCCTATTACCCCCAAGGCATTGGTCAAGCAAAGGCCTCAAACAAAACCATCTTAAAAATCCTTAAAAAGACGGTCAATGAAGCTAGCCATGATTGGAATTTGCAGCTAAACCCTACCTTATGGGTCTATAGAAATAGTATTTGCATGCCTACAAGTGCTACACCCTTTTCCCTATTATATGGCTCAAAATCTATCCTACCTATTGAGGTCGGGCTCCCATCACTAAAAATATCCTTGCAAAATCTTATCACTGATGAAGAATACAGAGTGTCACGGTTGAATGAGTTGGAGTTACCGGATGAATGTCACCTAGATGCTTTGAATCACTTACAGGTTTATTAGAACCATCTCAAGAGGAGATATAACAAGAAAATAAAAATTCAGTCCTTCCAAGTAGGAGAGCTCACGCTAAAGGAGAATCAGAATAATGTACCTAATCCAAAAAGAAAAGGAAAGTTTAAACCCAATTGGTTGGGGCCCTTCATCATCACAAAAAGTTACAAATTAGGAGCATATCAATTTTCAACACCTGAAGGTGAACCCTTGCAAGATCCCATCAACAGCTCTCATCTCAAAAAAATTTATGCCTAGGCTTGCACAATATAAATCCAAAAATACAAAAAATAAACAAAAAATTAAAAAAATCCAAAAAAATCATAAAAAGGATTGAAAACAATAAGGATAAAAAAATCATCCTATAGTGAAACCACTTTAGTGGCACTTCGGGCAAGTACCTTGGTGAAAACCTGGCAATCAGGTGCCTTGTGTAAATAAGCACCATCCATCCATCATCGATTATTTGGCTTGTCATGCATCACTTTCCATCGCATTCATCCTTCATATTCATTTTTTCACTCATATGTGTTTGTGTCATAGCTAGATCTTATATAAGTATCGTGTTCCCCTTTCGTACTACTTGGCACATTCATAAGGCTAGTTTGTCCTACCTATATTGAGGTAGTCTATCGCATCACGCTGGGGGAATTTTTCCAAAATTGCATTGGATCGAGTTCATGTATATTTTTCATTTTTATAACATCGAAAAATCCAAAAACATTCATAAAATCAGAAAATCCAAAAACACTCATAAAATCAAAATATCCAAATCATGTCAAAATCCCAAAAACAAGCCAAAAACTAAAAAAAAAGTCAAAAACATGGCTATCAAACTACGAGGCTTCTTTGTGTATAATGTAGGCAAGGCTAATCTTTGATCATCCCCCAAGGCCCCTAGGATAGGTTCTTTAGGTTTCAATCACAATAAACTAATAGTCTATATGTGTTCATAGTTCTCATCAATAAACAAGTCTTTGTTAGTCAAACTATGAGGTCTTTGCATGTATAACATTGGCAAGGCTAATCTTTGATCAGCCCCCAAAGCCCCTAGGATAGTCTTTTAGGTTTGGTTCTTGGTCAAAATCTCAAAAAATATGAAAACATTTGTAAAACAACCTTAAATCAAAAAACAGCCTCATAACATTGTGAAAACACCAAAAACATTGAAATATTCCTGTAGATACCTAAATTTGGACAATTAATTTATCCAAATTTATCCCCTTTCGTCTAAACATCCTTTTATTTACATTAATTAAGTAATATTACTATTATTTAATTAATACCCTTAATTCTACCAAGTCCCTAAGGTATTTAATTAATAATTAAATACCTTATCTCTTCAATCCCCCTTTTATCAAATTTAATTAAATAAATATGACATTTATTTAATCCCTAACATGTCATTTTCATCTAATCCATCTACTAATCTCTTCATTAGGGATGTGCACATGCCTAATCTTTTATTAAGATGTGTCACATCCTCCAACTTTTGCAAGTTGGCTTCTAATCCTTATTAACCCCTAATTATCCTCTTATTACTGATTAGTTAAGCCTAATCAATACCTTGGTCAACTCTCCCCATCCCCCAAGGAATTTTTAATTCTTTTGTATTCACCCTAGGTTCCCCTCTTCCCCATGTGAATTTTTAATTCACATTTTATTCCTCCTAGAATCCCCTTTTCCCATGCATCTTCTAGAATCTTTGACTTGTCACATCAAGACACATGTGACAAACTCCCACCTTTTTGGAGACCCTCTCTTATCCACTAGATTCTCCCAAGCATGTGAATTTTTAATTCACATTTATTCCTCCAAGGAATCTTCTCATCCCCCAATGTACTTCTAAGGTACATGTCCTTCTTACACATCATGTACCTCCCTTCCACCTCACTTACACATCATCACATCCTTGGCCATCTCATATTCCACATGTCAAGATGTGAGGGCTTGTGATTCCTCAACTCACCATAGCCCTACATCTTGACCTTCATGGCTCAATCTCAACCATTTAATTCTCTAGAGAATTCAAATTTCTCTATAAATACCCCCCCTCTAAGGCATTAACAACACTTAGTCACTTGAGCAACCTTATGTTGTCATTTTGTGCACTCATTTTTCTCTCATCTAGCCATCCATTTTATCCATTTTTCATTTGCATCCCACCATCTACTTAATCTTACATTTAGCTACATCAATAGCCATCTAAGGAGCATACAAAGCAATCCAAAATCAAGGGCCAACCAAGGAGTTTCAGCTGCAAAGAGAAGGTATAATCATTTGTAATCCTTTTTCATTTTATCTCTTTGTATTAACAATTCCTTAGGCTAAATTAGAGGTGTTTCTTTGTGTTTTTCCATTGCATCTTAGTTGTTTAGAATAGGTAAAACTCAAGGATATCACAATTCCAAAAAATCCAAAATCACCCATCCCATTTCACTTTCACTCACAATAAACTTCCATCCATAATAAATTTATCGGCATCTTCAACCTTTGGTAAAACAAGTGCAAACAAGTGTAGCAAATTTTTAAAGTGTAAACCTAAACGTAAAAGTCTTGAGTCTAGATCATTGAGTAAACAAGCTAGTTCACCTTTGTATCAACAACCTATCATCTAGTTATTTTCTAAAATCATTTGATAATCATGTCCTAGGATGCATCCTTCCTACAATGGACATCAACATATGGCACCACCATAGTGTTAGTCTTGGCTAGAGGTATGAAGAACATCAGCTTGTTTATTTTCTTGATCTTTTCTTATGATTTATCTTATTGTGCTCATTCCAATGACCTCTCAATGATGTCTATCAAAATGAGTTAAAGAGAAATTAATGGGGCATTGATCATTATCTTTTTTTTTTTGTGCTTGTTGGATGTTCTTATAATATAAACTTGGAAAATACTTGCTTTGTTAGGTGTGTATGGAAGGTGTTTTGGACAGCATGTTGACTATTACATTGTGAGGTTATGCCTTCCTATGTTTTGGTCTGAGATGTTTGAAGCTTCTAAAGTACATCCTAGCAAGGTTTATGTATATGTCAGGTGTGAACAAGGATACTCCTATCTACTTTTCAAGTCAAATTCCATCGCACTAGACACAACACCATCCTGGTTATCCATACCTTGATGCATCGTGTCTATGTTTGTTATCAAAAATAAGGAATATTGTGTCATTCGTGTCCCAATCCCTGGATAAGCAAAACATCACCACTCATCACCATATCTAATAAGTCTCAATGACTCATAGACTTGTTGGACTTCTGCATCTTCTCAGAATCAAGGGTTGATCCCTCTTATACTTCTATCTTCTTTTTGTGCTAACATGGTATCATGATATTTAACAAAAATAACAATTTGTTCATATTACATCCACAAACCATCAACATGTACATATATCCTGCATACTCATAGCATGTCATGATAGGAAACAAAATCCATTTCATTTGCATTTAAATTATGTGGGATAATATAGATTTGTTATTTTAAGCATCTTAACCCATCTCATTTGCATTATCATTATCATTTAAATTGTTTAGGATAATATAGATTTGTTATTCTAAGATTCTTATTGTAACACCAAATAATCTACATGCTAGAGTCTATTCCATATATCAACATGAAGTCAATTCATATTAAGCAAATGGAATGATGTCCTTATGAAATAAATGAACATGTCTAACATTATAAGAAAAATAGCAAAGTAAACTAATGAAAACATGAAAAACACATTGAATACTCTATCTCATAGTGGATTGGTGCTTCTGTGGAAAGAAGCTCTTTCCCAATCCTTTGCTAAGCTCAATGATAGATGCTTTGAAGATGGAGTGAAATGAGCAAAATTGGTTCTCAATTGAAGAGAGTAACTTTGCATAATATTGTGGATGGATTGTTGAAGAATAAGCCTTCTACTTATAGAATCTCAAATGCTAAGAGTTCTCAAAAGAGAGCAATGTGGGATAAATTTTTAGCTAATGAGATGGAGCCACTTGTCACCTTGTGAGTGGTTGAGGAATGTGCAAGTTTTGGTCAATTTTCCAATAAATGAGATTGGGTGGCCTTTTCAAATTCAAATTTGGCTTGTTGGAGGGAGAAAATGAGACTTAAATGCCAAGTGGGGGACATGTAAGAGGGGAGTTATTGCCATGTTGGAAGGGAAAAGTCAACTTGCTTTCAAATTCAAACTTGAGGAATATTCTCCAAAGATGCTTTGTTGAGGGAAAATTATGATTTTAATAAATGAATTAAAATGCTTTATTTGTGCAAGTGGGAAATGCTAGAGGATGTGATGGGTGATTAGATTAGATTAATCATAGATTAGATTAACTTAGTGGGGGATTAGGTGTTTTGACCCATTTGACTTAGATACTTGGATTTATTTAAATCAAAAAGGAGGAATATGGATTTGAGATTTTAATTAAATAAAGTTTGGTTTATTTAATTAAAAGGATGATGCAAGATCAAGGTTAATTAATTTGGAGGATATGAATCTAGGAGATGATTTATGAAAGATGGAATGTTAGGATGTGATTAAAATTGATTTATTTAAATGAGGTAATGGTGAAGTGAATTTATTTAATTGAAGGATGAAATGTTAGATTTAATTAAATGAAGGTTATTTAATTAAACTGGTGGATTGAAATGCATGCATATTTTGCGTGTCTACATTTTTCCCCTCTTTGAAGCAATGTACTTGATGCGTTGGTTCAAAGAATAAACTTGCCGCGATCAAAATTCAAAAAAAAACTGATTTTTTCGGATGCCTCAGTGAAAAGAGGTACACTAGTACATTTCTCCCTCGAGAGATCAAGCGAAAAGATTAGATTTGAGGGTCGATCTCACGATAAAGAGGTTCAAAATGGATGGTTACGATGATGATGCAAATGAGATGGTTTTAAGATACTTAGAATAACCAATCTATATTATTCTAAACAACTTAAATGATGATGTGATGCATGTGAGATGGATGATGTGATGATGCCTATATGATTATGCAATAGATGTTTTATGCAAATGCATGATTTTATGAGATGCTTAGACTAACAAATCTATATTATGATGATTAAAATGCATGTGAGATGATGTGCAGAATGTTGATGGTTTGTAGCTGCAGGATGGATGCATGATGGATGCATTGGTGATGTTATGTTAGTGCAGAGAGAAGAAAGAATAAATGAGATGATGACAAGAGGATCCAACAAGTCTATGATCTGATGAGACTTTATTAGAGATGATGATGATGATAGATGATTTTTTTCTTATCAAGGATTGGGATTTTAAAAGGGCTACTTACCTTATGTTTGATAACACACGTAGGTACGATGCATCAAGGTATAAAGAACCAGTATGGTGTGGCACCTAGTGTGATGGAATTTGACTTGACAAGCAGATAGGAGTATTCTTTTTCACACTTGACATACGGAAACCTTGCTAGGATGTACCTAACAAAGCAAGTATTCGCCAAGTTATATTACAAGAACTTCCAACAAGCACAGCAAACAAAAGATAATGATCGTTGCCCCATTCCTATCTCTCTAAATCCTTCGTTCGAATATCATCTAGAGGTCCTTGGAATGAGCGTGATAAGATAAATCAAAAGAAAAGATCACGTACGCAAACAAGCCAATGTTCTTCATACCTTCAGCCAAAGGGATGTGTTTTGATAGGATAAGAATCCAAGTGATATCCAAAATGATGCCCATTGTCAGAATGATATATCCTAGGACATTCATTGTATAGGATGATGATGGGTTGATAAGTTGATTGATAGGTTGTTGATATAAGGTTTATTGACATGTTTGAAAATGATCAAGAGTTGGATTTTGTGTTTAAAATTTGTTGTTTCAATTTTGATTTGGGTTTGGAGTTTTCTTTTGCTGATTGTTGTGATTGTTTTTGTTTATGTTGCCAAAGGATGAAGGTGACGATCAGTTTATTATGGATGATTGATTATCGCAGGTGAAAGCGAAATGGGATAGATGGATTTTTTCAAATATTTGGATGTTTTTGATGTTTTTGGAATGTTTTGAGGCTGTTTTTGGTATTTTCAAGATGTTTCACAAATGTTTTGGGGTTTTCTATGATTTTATGAATGTTTTTTGAATTTTTTGTTTTTTGAATGTTTTTGGATTTTGATGTCTTGGGGGTTGATCAAAGATTAGCCTTTCCTACGTTTAAGCTCAAAATGACGTAGTTCGGATACCTTGTTTTTGACATTTTTCCTGATTTCGACTTGTTTTTGGATTTTGATATGTTTTGAATGTTTTTGGATTTTCTAATTTTTTGATGTTTTTGAATTTTCGCATGATTTTGACGATTTGGATATGGATATGTGTGATGATATCAGTGCTCTTTTTTGGTTTTTTGTTGAAAACCAAGCTAAGGTTGATTGATCTGATTGGTGGATTGATGATGATAACATTGTTGAGGATGCACAACAATGCAAGGATAGTGTTAAGCAACACAAGGATTAGGATGGATATCCCAAGATGATGAGGGATTGATTTGGATAACATTGTTAAGGATATATAACAATGCAAGGATAGTGTTAAGTAACACAAGGATATCTCGAGATGATTTTTTGATTGGATTTGATTGATCATGATTGATGAAGCTTGATTTGGAACAAAAGTTGTTCGAATGATTTGATGTGATGTTTGAAGTGAAAATTAGATGCAACTAATAGTGACTATTTGGATTGGTGTTCAATGAAAGATGTTCAGCGTGATAAGGAATGTCTTCTCGTCAAAATGTGCCATGGGCTAGTGATTTGGATTTTGGATCACAAATGCTTTGACCAATTTGGTTTCACGTTTTCCAATGTTCAGATCACCACATAAGTTGGAGGATATAGATCAAGATTTATTCTTGAAGCGAGATCTAAATATCTACCCCCAGTTTCTAGTAATTTATGGAATGTTATGAATGGATGCTTGGATAGGTGTATGGATGGATGGATATGGATTATCTTGCGATAAAGTAAGGTGTTTAGATAGAGGATGGCTTCATTTGGATAGCGCTTCATAGATCAGATAAAGTTATATAGGACAGGATCAATGAAAATGACCCATGTCAAGATTTTTACCATAAGCAAGTGTAAAGTGTACACCAAATTTTCATCAAGATCAAGATAATTTGGACTACAGATGTAGATGGATGAAAAAGGATTGGATAAATGGTTCATGGATGAATGGACTTATTATGGTTGAGATGGATGGAATGCTAGATTTATTATGGGTGGAATAAGACGCTTTCACCTGAATTGGCACACATAGATGCTCAATTATACTCATGACACCTATTTTCCAGGTTTTCATCATGGTCTTGCCCAAAGTGCCACCGTAGTGGTTTTCACTAGAACGACTGTTTTCATGATTTTTTTATTTTTTTAGATTTTCACATTTTTTTTATTTTTTTGGTTTTTCTGAAAGATTTTAAGCTCATGTCGAACCACCTTGTGGTGTTGATGTATATGCTTTTTTCATAATGTGCCATCGATATCTTGCCTGAAGAAGTTGTTTTTCCAAGATATATGCACTTGAATACAACTTTTGAGATTCTTGATCTGCGTTGTTGATACCGGAGTTGACTTTGTCTTTGTGCGCACATTGTGATAGAGTGCCTTCTAAATCCTTATGATGAAGGGTCGTTGCCAATACATGGTCAATTTTAGAATTGGATATCATGCATGGAGGCATGGATGGAGTGTGTTTAGGGATAAGAGATGGATTGGTTGATAGTTTGGAACCTTTGACTCTCCAAACTTGGGAAAATGAGCAATGATGGGTGGATATGGAAGTGTGCGTGGAATTAGGATCAACTACTTGATACACTTTGTGCATCGCTTGAAAAGCCTGCTTTTTCTTTTGTGGACATCTTTGATGGATACTTTTCCCTTTTTTATTTTGCCCCATAGTTTCTTTGACTAATGGAGTTTGATAGGGATAATCTTTCTTTGTATTTTTTGGTATCCATTTGTATTTGATTTGTCCATTATGCTTTCCATCTTCTTTTTCTTTGATAACATTCTTTGTTCTTTGATTCAAATCTTTCTTTTTATGTTGGTCCCAATTTGTGAATGGGGTGACGGGTGGACGAAGATTCATGATGTGGCTGGTTGTAGTATTGACATTTGTTTCATCATAAGGACTCTTCATGCTCCCTATGTTGATGTTTGGTTGAGACATAGTTTCCCCCAGTATGGTGGTAGAGACACCTTCATTCCTTGATTCTGCTTGTTTTGAGAGCTCTTGTTTAGAATGCATCCTCTGATAAATGACCATTGTAGATGATGTTATTGGAATTTGATGCTCTGCTGATTTCGAAATATCTTGTTCTGTCTGACCTGTTTCCTTGAGTGGATAATGTTGGATATCTTTATTCATGATGTCCTCAGTCTAAATTTCGGATATATTTGATACTGTTGTTGACAACTCTATTTGACTGTAGGAATCAATAACCTGCTCTTTTTGTGTAATAATATTAGGAGTAAAGGAATCATGTTCTAAATGAAGATCATCTACGTGTCCATCCAAAGAAAGTATATCATGGGTAGATGGAGGAGTATGTTCTATGTGGATATGATCATCTTGTATAGATAGGAGAGTTTCCATTAGCTCATTGTAGTATCTTGGAGATACAAATTCTTGATCTTCAATGATTTCAAAATTGCTTTTGACATGCTTTGGATTAGTTTCTTGACATGGGTCAGTTTCAAAACATGGATTGCTCTCAAAGGGTTCATGGATATCTTCATTAGGGATAAGAAGCAGCTCAATATCCTCTTGATCTTTGAGTGGACTTGGATCAAGTGTCGAGTTGAGGATTCCCTCAGTATCTGTAACCCTGAGGTCAAAGGGGGTCAACATGTCTTGGAAAGGACCATTGCTAGACTTTGGTGAAATATTTTGATCATGCTTTGGAATAAATTTTTGAGATATGTCCTCTAACTCATAAGGTGATGTAGAGACATTTTCAATATGATCATTGGTCAATGGATCATGCATTATGTCAACAGAATCAAATAATTCTAACACTCCTTGGAATAGATCACTAAAAAGTGGCTCTTGATGTATGGTGATTTGGTCATTGGATGAAGTGGAAACATCTTCCATGCGCTCATTGATGGAGAGATCTTGAACATTGTTTTTAACAATTGCAGCAGAGAGATTGTGAATGTCTTCAACCATAGGGTCAAGTGATGTTTACATTTCTTGAATTGGATCATTGTTGGGTATTGTTGGTGGATTTTGATCATGATTGAAAAGTGACTCTTGGTATATGTTGATTTGATCATTGGATGAAGTAGACACAACTTCAAGGTGCTCAGTGGTGGATTGATCTTGATCCTTGTTCTCAACAGTTGTGATGGAGAGATTTCCAATGCTATCATTGTCCCCAATAGTGATTATCTTTTGATCAATCAGGTCTTGGATGAGTTTTTTGAGTCGAACACAATCTGATGTTCTGTGTCCCTTTACTCTATGATAATCACAAAGGTGCTTCTCATTATACCCTGGTGATTTTATGTTTGGTTCTTGATAGTTCACATAAATGGGGATTTTGATGATATTTTCTTGTACCAACTATTGCAAGACTAATTTGATTGGTCTCCCAAGTGGTGTGTATTTTCACTTGTTACCTTGTGAGATTTGTGTCTTAAATTGACCTTGTGGTGATTGATTTTTGAGATGTGGTGATTGATTTTTGAGACGTGGTGATTGATCTTCGAGACGTGTGGGTTGGATTTGTTGATGTTGTTGATCTCTAACTTCTTGACATTAGAGATATTGTTCTTGATGCAGTTGTGGATACAACTCAATGCTTTGATGACATGGATTAACCAATGGAAGAGTGTATTGATTTTGGAGTGAAGATATCTCTTGGCTCAATAATTCAATTAGTTTGGCATGTGAAGCAAGTTTCTCTAGTGAAATTTGATCTTGATTTTTAATTTGATTCCATTTATTTGGCTTTTGTTCAAGTAGATTTGGGATGTACACTTGTGGTGTTCGCATGGGATCATCAAAAAATTGATTTTGGACAATGTTCTGATTTGGTATGGTGTTTAGATTTGGCATTATGGGTTGAAATTGAACATTATTTTCTTGATTTAGGTAACTTTGATTTTGCATGGTGTTACCTTGACTTGGATCAATACATGGAGTCGTTATCATCTTGTTTGGAATTTGAACATTGGTATGATATCCAAACATATTTACCCCAAATTTTACCAAGTGTGTATTTGAAACGTTCATGTTTGGTAAATTTGTACTTGGTATATTCACATTTTACATGTATGGATTTGGTGGGATGATGTTGTTTTGTGGAAGACTCATGCATTGAGTGTTTGTATGATAGATTTGTGAGTTTGGACTTGGATTTAAATCTACCATTAGAAAAGGTGTTCCAAACTCTAGAATGGGCATACTCACATTTTTTATACCATTGAGGTTTGTAGGGGATAATGATCCCATGTACAGATTGCATAAATGTGAGTTTTGATAATCAATCGGCATTGCAAGGTTTTGAAAGTTTAGTTGATTTGGATTACTCATAATGTATGGAGCAAGTTTATATTCCATGTTCTTCTTGTGTTTTGACCTTGTTGCAAAAGTGACCTCTAAGGTTCTTAGGAATAATGACGAGATGAAGGATGAAAGGGGTATGAGTGTTGAACGTTTAGGGACTTTAGATCAATGCTAGACTTAGGGTTTGATTTTGATTGGTTTGATTGGATAATGAACTTATAAACCCTACGATGTTATATGTGATCTTAGGATGAACTTGTTTAAAGGATTGCTAATTCAATTAAATGTATGAGAAAGGATGCATTCCCATACACCTGACTAAACAAGGTGATTTTGATTTTGATTTTGATGATTTACCCAAGTCTAGAATGATGTTTCCAAAGCTCTATAGTTGTTTGTGGGATGGATTTTGATATATGTTTGGAATTTGGATGAAGTGTTTGATTTGATCCTAAATGAACCTAGGAAGGACTTGTTTACGAGACCAAGATAGTGAAGAACATGCCTTTCTCTAAGAGTAATTCAAAATCAAAAGACCAATGTTTGCATGAAAACCATATGACCTAAAGATTTCAAGCACATGTGTGGGGTCCAATTGATTCAATCTTTGCTTAATGGATTCTTTTTACCACAAACACTTCTTGATTATGTTTCAAACTGAATGTCCACATCACAACTTCTTTTTGTCCACAAAGTGTTATGTGGAAGTTCCAAGAAATCAAGACAAGGGTTGCCTAATGTTTACCTTTGTAAGAGAAAATTAAGATGTAAACCCAATTACTTAGAAACCTCTAGGGATGTCATCCCTAGGGTAAGCAATAGATCTTGGTTTTTGTCAAAATTATTTTCTCTAACTAAAGGGGTTTGAAATTTTGATGATGATGTTAAATGTTTGTTTTCAAATTTTTTTGAACAAGAAAAGTGTTTTGTAACTAAGAAAAAGCACAATCCTATGGATATGAAAGACAATATTTGTTGAGTCCCCACTTGGACAAGTCCAGCTATGCTTATCTTTAGCAAATGGTTAGATGCTTGACCCCACTGGCTCCCCTCCATGGAACTCACTTATACGGGGCAGCCAAGCATCAACACCCATGAAACTCCCATGGAATTCTTTCCATTTCTACTAAAGACCATAAAAGTGTGGGGCGGCTTCAAAATGACTGTTCTTGCACCAACAAATAGATCAAGGATTTTGGAAATTTCTAAACAAGGGTTTTAGTTCAGACTTTTCGTTCGTAGGAGTTGACCCAGCATGGCGAGAGACCATTGCCACCCTTCTCGTCGGAGTCAACTGTATGATATTGGCGTTTATTCCAATACCCACATTTATATCCCAGATGGAAATACTCTTGGCTTTAGAGTGTTATCGGTTGAGGCGTTCCCTTGGGTGAGTACTTTTTCCCCAAAGTAGGCCCTCTAAGATAAAAAAAAAGTGAGTAAACATATTCATATTTCGATCAACCTTCATTTAGAAACAAAGGGAGAACACATGCAATAGGTTTACTCACACTCGCACAATGTTTTGTTCAATTTTTAAACCTGAAATGAAGTGTGGAGGTGATTACTTTATCTCAACCTAAGATCACAAAAAGGCCTTTTGATTCTCAAGATCGTCGTAAAGCGTGAGAGAAGTGCATACATCATTTTTGATGATGTTAGTTTAAGTAAGCAATCACAAAAACAAAGTTGCACATGTTCGTTTTAAGTCCACAAAGCAATGATTTTGGTTCACTTTAAAGCACCAAAATGAGATATGAAATTTGTTTTGTTCACTTGTTACCCTCAAACGAAATCTAGTCAATTTTCCTAAAGTTCATTTTATCCCCTTTGCAATGAAAATTGAAAGCTTTTGGAAATGTTCGTTTTAAAGCCCAAAACAAAATGAGTTAGCCTAAAACAAAAAATTAAGACATAAGATGGAATCTCCAAGCATTAAAAAATGCTTTTGAATTTCAAGTTTGGTGCTCAATTTATCTCCAAGTTCCTTCAAAGATCTCTTGCAAGCTCCTTGTGCAACGAAATGCTCCTTGCTTTTCCTTCCTTCACCCCTTCCTTGTTTTCCTTTCACTTTCCCTTACACCTTTATACCTATTCAAACAAAAAGATAATCATGTGAGGATCATTATATTAGTTTTGATCATTAACTTCAAATAATAACATGATCCAATATTGAAAGGACAAATGATTTGGTTGATCATAAAAGAAGCACTTTATAAGCTATTCATGTTTTAATATTGAATTAGACTCTAATGTAAAACCTCAATAACACGAAACTCAAAAAAAGAATAATATCACTTATCATTAAATCATCCCAAATGATAGCTAAAGATCCCACAAAATAATTAAATCAGACACTACTATTATTTAGGTGGAGCATCCATTTTCACCAAGTCCCACACTATCAAAGTAATGTAAAACATCAGTTCACCACAATAGCTCGTAAAAGATTAGGAATTTTACCAAAGTTATAAAAGAATCAGAAAGATCTTTGTGTAAAATAACAAAGATGTAACCAAATTTTGGGTGTAATTCTCCAAAAGCATGCACAGCATGCAACTTGGAGGAAGCCTCTAAAGTCGTTGCTTTCAATGAATGTATCTATCAGATGTTAAAATAACCTATCCTATTAAGGTCACCGCTCCATCAGTCATAGAAGTAAAGAAAAGTTTAAATGTCAGGACCTATAAAATATTTTCCCAAATCTGGTAATCATATATGATCTAATTAATTTTTCCAAAGGGTAGATATTTGCATAATATGAAACCAATGAATAAAGCATGTTTTATCATTCTCCATCTACACAGGTCGTGGTTAGCAGAGATGTCAGATAAATGAAAAAAAGAACATAGAGATTAAATGCATATAGACGTGTTCATATTGGATTCTCCTAGCCTCTTTTGAAAATTGACCATGGAAAAAAGCATGCACAGATTTATAAGCAAAATGCATCAGGTAGCGTACCACAAGCTACATCTTTGTCAGCAAATATATCACAAACAATAGCTTCGCAATCCATAGTTTGTCGAGTGATGCCATCATATAGTACTACCTCTCAAAACAGTCCATCGATAGGCATATTGAATTCATCTGTGGTAGATATGGCTACACCCCAACAAGTTCCTTTAGGTGTTCGGCATGATCCTCGAAGAGATCCTCGGCATATGGAACTTCAACGTATGGCCATCCCTGTTGGTGTAATCATTATCATCTAATCGTATAGCATAGAGTATAGGCGCCTTTCTATCCCTTCTTTATTGCAGAGGTCACAAGGTGGGAGAAACAATTTTGGACGATGGCAGTGATAACACAAATGCCTGATGATACGAAACACAAATTCATTTCCATTACTAAATGTAGATATGAGACATTTATGAGGAGTTCTAGGAAACAATAAAGTGATTGCTTGGTCCCTAATCATTCATGTGTGATCATTTATAATGTTGATTCTATCGAGCTAATATGAGTGTCGGTCATAATAAACATCTACTTAGAGAAGATTGAGCACTCAAAAGACAGAATATAAAAGAAGTCCAAAGTGTGTATTTGAAGGAGTACAAGAGTACATTTTGTAAGATGGAAGTATATAGATGAGATTGGCATATTTATGGACTGTGACACAACCGAACCTTTAAGCCTATATTCAGATGGGGATCCCAACGTTCCTCAATATTTGGAATTGCACATAACACCATCCATATTTTTTGGCAAGGGTGATAATACTACTCTTCATGTTCATAGCAATTTCCTTGGTCTGCACAGGCGTATAGTTAATAAGCATATGCTATGGCCGGGTGGTGGACAACTTACCTCCACCGCAAGTAGTGGTGGTGCTTCTAACTGCGAACAATATTATAATGAAGCACGAAGGGCCTGCCATACCAAGTGTTGAGAACACAATTAAAAATAAATAAATCACATATAGAATGCCAGAGAACTCTTTTGTAGATTATTTCCTTATTACATAACATAATATAATTATGTCTCATGAATTTGATAGTGAGAAATGACTGGCTCAAGAATTTAACAGTAAGATTTCTATTGAAAATAAATTAGATGGCGGAATTAAAAGACATGCACAGGCACTAGAAAGAGTGTAGCCGTTCCACAGCTCATTTCCTCCCTCTCCCCTTAAAATGACAAATTGAAACAAAATCCCAAGTAAAATGAAAAGCACAAGGGAGAATTGTAATGCCTGTCAGCTAGTCTTGTTTCTCAGTAGCCAGTCATAACTAGCAATTTCTATGCATTAGAAGGCTTATAAATACACTTTGAATTATTAATGCCATCTAAAAGCTTAAAGACAAATACTATGACATGACTGTATAACCAATTAGAACGTCCAAAGCTTTTTAATCGCAAGCAAAAAAATTGATATTATTACATAAGAAAGCTAATAGATAATATGAAATGATTTTGAATTTCATGTATTTAGAATGTCCAAAGCTTTGAAGTTTATCAGAAACAAACAAGCAGCCCTCCTTCTAGCGCCATCTGTAACACCAAATAATCTGCATGCTAGAGTCTATTCCATGTCTATCAACATGAAGTCAGTTCATAGCAAGCAAATGGAATGATGTCCTTATGAAATAAATCAGCATGTCTAACATTATAAGCAAAATAGAAAAGTAAACTAATGAAACATGAAAAACACATTGAATACTCTATCTCATAGTGGATTGGTGCTTCTATGGAAAGAAGCCCTTTCCCAATCCTTTGCTAAGTTCAATGATAGATTCCTTGAAGATGGAGTGAAATGAGAAAAATTGGTTCTCAATTGAAGAGAGTAACTTTGCATAAGATTGTGGATGGATTGTTGAAGAATAAGCCTTCTACTTATAGAATCTCAAATGCTAAGAGTGCTCAAAAGAGAGCAATGTGGGATAAATTTTTAGCTAATGAGATGGAGCCACTTGTCACCTTGTGAGTGGTTGAGGAATGTGCAAGTTTTGGTCAATTTTCCAATAAATGAGATTGGGTGGCCTTTTCAAATTCAAATTTGGCTTGTTGGAGGGAGAAAAGGAGACTTAAATGCCAAGTGGGGGACATGTAAGAGGGGAGTTATTTCCATGTTGGAAGGGACAAGTCAACTTGCTTTCAAATTCAAACTTGAGGAATATTCTCCAAAGATGCTTTGTTGAGGGAAAATTATGATTTTAATAAATGAATTAAAATGCTTTATTTGTGCAAGTGGGAAATGCTAGAGGATGTGATGGGTGATTAGATTAGATTAATCATGGATTAGATTAACTTAGTGGGGGATTATGTGTTTTGACCCATTTGACTTAGATACTTGGATTTATTTAAATCAAAAAGGAGGAATATGGATTTGAGATTTTAATTAAATAAAGTTTGGTTTATTTAATTAAAAGGATGATACAAGATAAAGGTTAATTAATTTGGAGGAGATGAATCTAGGAGATGATTTATGAAAGATGGAATGTTAGGATGTGATTAAAATTGATTTATTTAAATGAGGTAATGGTAAAGTGAATTTATTTAATTGAAGGATGAAATGTTAGATTTAATTAAATGAAGGTTATTTAATTAAACTGGTGGATTGAAATGCATGCATATTTTGTGTGTCTACACTTATAACATTACATAATCATCCATAACATTCATGAAATAAACATGAAATGCATCCATCTCATAGAATTAACATCCTGCATCATCATAACATAGCACATAGAAAAAGATAATAAAAAGGAAAGTAAACCATCCATCATATTTGCATCCATATCATACATCCATAACATCGCATCATGAATCATGAATATCACATCTAAATGAAAGTACATGCATCCATAGCATATATCATATGCATCC
This sequence comes from Sequoia sempervirens, assembly GCA_007258455.2. NCBI lineage: Eukaryota > Viridiplantae > Streptophyta > Pinopsida > Cupressales > Cupressaceae > Sequoia > Sequoia sempervirens. The sequence continues at coordinate 280,492 of VDFB02010190.1, forward strand.
ATCCATACATAAACCATGCAATAAAAAAGACATCACATCATAAATGTCACAGCAGAGGTATCTCATATATATATCAAAAATTGACTATTATGATACAACCCAGAGTCAATGTGTAATATCATCATATGTGATATAAAAGAGGCTATCAAAAATTAGCCGATGAATGTATATACATAAAAAATCAAGTTGTACATCAAAAATTTGTCTACTATCCCTTGCTACCCCTATCATTGTGCCTAGACTAGTCTTGATGACCCTTTGATGGTTGTCTATGACTAGGCTCTATAGGCTATCTAATGGATAGCTAATCACCTAACCCAGTAGGTACAACTTTGCTCCTTTGAGAGACCTTCAGCTAATGACATCTTGGGGGTAAATCTCTATAATAATGTCCTATAATAGGACACCTCCTACATAGCTTTCCCATAGAGGTGTGTGGACATTGTCTATCCCACCTTTCCCTATGCCTGTTGCATGGTTTGTTGCGCAACAGCCTCTAACTGTTGCCTCCTCCCAATCTCCTATGCTAGTTGCAAATATGTGTCCTAGCACAGCTATCTCTCATTGTCCCTCTCTGCTATTAATGGTTGAATCTACTAGCGGGCTTGATCCTGCTCACCTATCACTATCTAAAGCTACTAGATGGCCTAATCCCACTCTTGTATCAATACCTATATTTTTGTATCATGTGGGTCTTGTCCCTATTTTTTTTGGTGCGATGGTGGTGGTTGTGGTGGTGGTGGTGGCCCTAGAACCTAACCCACTGCCTGATTTGGTCCTCCCTATCCACGATCTTGTCCAATGACCTAGTCTCACTGTTGATCCTATTGCAGGTCCTCTGGAGCCTATCGCCCCCTACCTGCGCCTCAACCCTTGGGTCTTCAGGCCATGGACATGCTTCTGTTGGATCTATCAATTGAATGGGAGGAAAAAATCATGCATCATACGCCACTATTATCCTCGCATCCTACTAACCCTAGTCATATACCCAAGGTCAAGCTACAAGTTATCTAAAACCTTCTATGGCATTGGGAGGTGGTATTTGTGGACCCCAAGTTGTCTCCCTAGAAGTTCTAGAAAATATCATTGTGTAATCATATGTGGGTGCATCATGTACCTCGTCAAACTATCTAGCTACACAGTCAGGTAGGTACCTCTCAATCATCATGTGCTCTCAACCCTTTATGTATTGATTTTTCCTCACAAAGGAAATTTGTTGATGGTCGTCATACCATGCGGGCATCTTTAGCCATGGCTGCCACCTGAGCATAGTCATATCATTGATAACCTTCCTCCAATAGGGTATGCCTAAGGGACCTATGTATTGTAGGGTGATCTATCCCATGTATCTAAATACCACCAGCTCATCCACTTCAACATCTGCAAGCATCACAACCAATCTAGGCACAGCAATGTGCTCCCATGCCAAGATATGCAATAATATCACACCAGTTGATAAAGCCCAACCCTGTCCATATACAAACTGATGCATATCATGATACAAAGAGGCCAACATGACAGGGCCCCATGCATACAGTCTCCTTCGGTATACCATATTGTGCCACAATCCCAAAAATCAAAGCTCCAACTACTAATCTGAATATTGATACCTATCCTTGGTACATCTTCAAATCTATTTGTGAGCTCACTAGCACAAGATCATCTATCGTTAAGACCTCGTGGCATGCATCCACCCTAGATTTTGTATCGTAGATCACTCACTCCCCATGGATGGTAAGTCGTAGTATCCTCCACACGTCCTCTAAGGTGACAGTGGACTCATCAATAGGAAGGTGGAATGACAATGTCTCATTATGCCACCGAGCCCGGTGCTCACTCCACAATAATGGGTTACACTTTTTGGGACATCCTGATTTTTTCCTGAAATCACATATTTTTAGAAAATATAATTATTTAAGCCCTCAAAGGTTCCATTTAAAGGATTTTAATTAAAGAGGGTTTGATCAAACCCCCTTAGATCAAACGCCCTTGGATAGAACCCCGTTAGTTTTGAACCATACCTATAATGGATTCTCCTCTACACCTATCAAAATTCTTATAAAAAACCACTTTTGATTTACCTTTTGGGGGATCAAATGAATTTTTTCTAAATTTATGTTTTGAAAGTATGTAGCCCTTATTATAAGCTTCCCAAAAAGTATAATTTTAAATATATTTAATTTGATTATTATATTTATTTTTTATTTCTTTTGAATGTAGGATTTTCAACGAACATCAAGGTCTTTGTTTCAAACATATGAAAAAATAGGAAAATAGAGAAAAAAAATTCTAAAAAATACATTTTCACTAGGTATTGATGTCCTTATTCCAACCAAAAAAGAATAATTTAATTCAAGTGTATAAAAAATAAGTTATGTGGGCTGAAGTAAACCTCTGTCCAAATTATAATTACTCTGACTTGGAAAATTAATTAAAAAAATATGCAACAAAAAATTCTAAAAATATATCCATGCACCAGATATTGGGGTAACAAATTTGTATTTCAAAAATTATAATTGTATCCTTTCTATTAAAAAATTTATGTGGGCCGAAGTAAACATCACTTTTTTAAAATGTTTTGTAAAAAAAATAAGTTATTAAAAATTACATAAAGGATTCACATTTTATTTTTTATTTTTTTAAAAAAAATATAATTACAATATACACACAAAATCTCACAAATCACTAGTTTTCTTCATCTTCAAATTCTTAATGGTTTAGTTGTTATAGGTGTAAAAAAGTAAAGATCTTGTGAAAAATCTTGATTTCAATGTCAAGTTTGGCCTAAAAGTGTAACCCATTATTGTGGGATCACATCCCCAGATGAGTCCAGATTAGCATATATGCCACAAACCAAAGCCTAATCATCCCAAGGTGCTCTTGTCGAATAACATCAAAATCCTCTAGCTCCTCAAGCAACCCTACATGGTGCTCACGAGACATGAGTGGTTGGATCACCTCCTACATACACAAAGTGAACAACATCAAAAATTTAGCTAAAATAAAAAAAAGTTCTAAGTTTTTGAACTCTCGATTAGCTATAGTGTCGCTATTTTCAATAGCATCGCCTTAACCATCTAGCAAACGTGTCGCCATTTTAATCAACATCATTGAAAAAAAATTGTGCATCGGTATTGGTGCATTGCCCTATTCAAATCCAAAGAAGCATCCCTATATATATTTGCATTGCTAAAATTGCCCTACATCAACAAACCTAAATCCTCACAAATGTTGCTTTGTGCACATGCGTCATTAAAACCGAAATGCAACATTTAAATCCAAAGATGCATCGCTATATACAATAATGTCACCAAAATTGACAAAAGTGTCACCAAAAATTCCAAAAGCATTACAATAGGGTGATGCCAGACCTACCCTAACTTTGATGCCTAATAAATGCCTGAAAATAGTGAAATACAAGAAAAAAATTTATTTGAGTACCTAGGGTCCTATGCCTAGAGGTTGCTAGTACTCTTGAACTTTAATGCAATATGTCGTGGAAGCACATGGTGAGCTATTTCATCAGAGGGTTAGAGCATAAAATGCAAGAAATATCCAAGTGTGAATGTGCAAATGAATTGAAAGTGACCCTTCTCATATTTAAGCATGGAAATTAGGGTTTTTTTGCCCTAATTAGGGTGGGAAGCTAGAATTTTGAGCCTATTTATCTGTTTTTCGAGCCATGAAGCCTATTTTGAGCATTTTTTAGCATCTTGAGCCTATTTTTGTGTCTTTTAGCCTATTTTATACAGCTGAACCTTTGTTGAATCTTTGTTGCAAGCTCAACCTAAAATTGAAATATTCACTCAATCTCTCGAGGGGGTAGTGTACCAGTGTAATTCCTTCTACTAGGGCAACAATGAGGCATCCAAAAAATTGAGAATTTTTCAATTTTTGATCTAAGCAGGTGTTAGTCTTTGAACTAATGTAAAAAGTACCTCGCTTCAAAGATGGGAAAAATGTAGACACTTAAATAGTCCTAATCGATATTACGCATTTGAGTCTAATTATTAACATCATTTCACCCTAAATCACCTCCAACTAAAAATTTAATTAAATAATCTATATTGTTTAATTAAATTCATCATTTTCTCCTATTAATCAAATAATTAATTTTATTGGATTAATTAATCCCCTTTCTTACTAATTCTCATTGCATTTAATTAAATAATGCAAATTATTTAATTAAAACCCCTAAGTCTTCTCATTTGATTAAATAAATCTAATTATTTAAATCAAATGTCATATTCTTCTAAAACTCCTAACCCACCTAAGATTAATTAATTCTAGATTAATTAACCTTAAACCACCTACTAATCTTCATTATCCAATCCTCTAGTTTTTAACCCCACCAAGGTTAAATAAACCTATGGTTTATCTTACCCCACTTGCACCAATAATTAATTTCCTCAAATTAATTAATTGCCTATTTTCCTCACAAGGGAATATTCCCAAGGAATATTCTTTCCCCTTCCAACTTGCACAAGTAATTATTTTTTACAAATTAATTAAAAGGCTATTTTCCTCACAAAAGGATATTCTCATGGAATATTCCTCTATTTTTTACTTTCCCTCCCAAACTTTAAAATCCCTTATAAAGGCTTTTAGGGCCTCTTACAAAAGAATTCAATAGGCTCTTACAAGTCATATTGTCTCTTACAAGGGCATTTACTTCTCTTTCATACCTTTACATCCTCACCCACATTCCTTACATCCTCACCTACATTCCTTAAATTCTTCCAACCATATGCCTTAACTCCCTCTTACATCTCTCTTCCCAAGATGTGCACACACTTGTGTGAGGCACATATCCCTATTGCTTCTCTTGGCCTTGTGACACTTGTCACAAGGCTAATGATCCTCCATTTAGCCCCACATTGCATAGTTTTCACCCTTCTTCTAACCCTTCTTTCCTATAAATAAAAAGGCCCTTCTATTGGAAATGGATCCACCTTTTCATGCAAACTTACTATACACATTTTTCACCCACATCTACATGCATTTTCATCTTTTGATTTTAAATCCACTATCTTATTGCATCAAATCCATCACTTGGAATCAAAATCTTGAAGCTTATTCAACAAGGGATTGGGAAAGGGCCATATTCCACATCAATTTGGCACCAATCCCCCTATAGGATGAGGTTTGAAGTACTTAGATAGGATTTCATGCTTATATTTCATGTTGTTTCATGCTTTTATATAATTTGTCTTAATTTCTTTGTATGTTCAAGTATTTCATAGGGAATGTGATTTAACCCACTAACATGAGTAATCCTTGTGTTTTTTGTTCATGTTTAGCCTAGGTTTACTCGCATTCATAGATATTATCCTTATTTTCCTTCTCAAACTATAATGTCACATGTTTGGTAATCAGGTCTAGCTTAGTCTAAGTTGGCTATGTTAACTCTAGACCTAGTTCTATATATTCTAGATCTTATTTGAATTGTCCAAGATCTATGAAAACCATTCCCTTTCTATAGATCCACACCAAGTGGCTACATCTAAGCCCTAAATTCATCATCATAAATAAAATAGCATATATATAATAGATTCCATACAATTATTTTCTCATGTAATTATAAAAGAGAAATACGTAGAAAATGCATCTTACAATCTACTTCTAGTGGCTTCAAAATTATTATTTTTTTAGTTTTGTCCATATTATAAATGTCTTCCAAAATAAACATGAATTTTTTTCATAAATTATAAGACATTATTATTGTCCCATCACTGAATATATTTAGTAACTTTAGAATCATCACACTTAGACCTCTGACTTGAATCCCCTTCTTCCTCTCCATCCCAAAATCCATCATTTTATTCTCCCACATGTGCATCTTCTTTATTTAATTTAAAATGCACCATATTTTTCCTTTTCAATCTTTTGGTTGTTTAGATCAAAAATAGCTTTATGTTCTTTGAAAATAACATCTCTAGAATATACAACTTTCTTGGTTAGAAAATTCAAAAGCTTATAACCTTTAACATTCTCATCATATCTAATGAATATGTATTTCTATACTTTTTAATCTAACTTAGAAAAAAATAGGCACATGAAAAAATCTTCATAGACAAAAACTCCTAAACATGAAATAGAAGGTTTCTTACCTATCAAAACTTCATAAAGTGATGAATAAGGAGCCTTGCAAGGATGTCTATTAATCAAATTGTTAGCAATACTCACTTCTACTCAAAATTATATATCCAACTATACATTACCTAACATGAGTTTGGTTCATCCAAGTTCTCCAACCCCATTCTATTTAGGTGTGTAGGATTAGTATTTTGTCTTATTTTACCTACATTCTTTTAAAACTCCTAACATTCCTTAGAAAAATATTCTCCTCCATTGGTATATCTTAAAATATTCATCTTATGTTCTGATTGCTTCTTTACTAAGGCTTTAAAATCTTTAAATTTAGTGAAAATTTATATTTATATCTTATAAAATAAATCCAAGTAAACCTTGAAGCATCATCAATGAAGAACACAAAATACCAATATTTTCTAATAGTTTCAATATCCACATGACCAAATACATCTATATGAATAATTTATAATTAACTCTTTGCTTTATTATTTCTTGAAGGAAATTATACTCATTTTTTCTTTTCCAACACACAATGCTCACAAAAATTAAAGTACTCATCAAAGTAGGAGAAACCTTAAAAAAATAGTTATTCATGATAGTTTTTAGACCTTTTTCATTTATGTGTTTCATCAATGGTGCCACAACATATATTCTTTTTTAGATTTTTTAGTCACATTAGTGGATTTACAACAGTGATTTTTTTAATGGTTAATAGTTAAAATTTAGGAATCCAAATTTGGGTAATAGTTCAAGCTATAACAAGAGTTGAGTTGCCACATTTTTACAAAAAAATATTTTATTCTTATTTAAATCGTCAAAGAATTTATTTTATTAAACTTATTAACTCAAAAATTCAACATAGTATTCAATACATGATTAGATCATATTCACCTAAATTTTATAAGTTATAGTAGAAATCTAAATTAATTCTCCAATAGTATATCATAATTTTTTTTAGCAAAAAGGCATAGGGCCAATAATTATATTATATAGTCGTAGTGTCAAAAAAAGGGTCCTTTGACATTTTTCGCACTCGTTTGGGTCCTCCTTGTGGATTTTGGCTTAATGTTGCCTTGATTTAATGTTGTAATGTGAATAACACATTCACATTAGGTCTTGGGCCCTTGTGAACTAAGGGAATTTAATGGTGCCTTACACAAGTGTTGTGAAGTTTTGTAACACACTTTCACACTTTTCTAGGATTTTATCAATTAACTAAGCATAATAAACATAATTTTAATCATAATTAATCTTAACCTTGCCTTATTTAGAGTATTGTAAAGTGTTGTAACACACTTTCACATTCCTCTAGGCTTGTCATTAACAATTTTGCTTTCTTATGCTTTAATTGGACTTATTTTGCATCCACAAGCCTCATTTACTGCATCTTTTCGAGGATAATCCCAACACCAATCAGTAACCAATCATAATTTAGGTGTTCCTAGCTTGTGTGGCCTATATTTAGTGTCTAGGACTCATTCACCACCTTGGGCGAATGAGTCCCACCTAGGTCTTTTTGGCTCCGATGTAGGTTTCACACATTTCTAGACACTTTTCTTTTTTGGTCACATACATTATGTGTGATGGGACTCATTCACCACCTTGGGCGAATGAGTCCCATGTGACCAAAATTCAAATTTAAATTAAATTTTTAGCAGGATTTTATTCATCTAGGTCTGAGGTCAGCTTGTAGTGTTGTATTTCTGGGAATTCTTGCATAATTAAGTATAAATACAAGGTTCTTTCACTCATTTTCATCCCAAGCATTCAAGTATTCATAATTAGCATTCAAGAGAGTTCACAAGAGAATTTAAGCATTCACAAGAGCATTCAATGCATTTCAAGGGTAGATTATCAAGCATTCAAGAGCATTCCTCAATTATCAATCATCATGTCAAAGTTTGTTTTCATCATGTTATTTTAGAGCTAACAATTGTGGTGTAAGGTTTTGTGATTCAAGCAAGCATTGCATTCAAGAACTATCAACATCAAGCAAGAGTCAAGAACCACATTCATTAGAGCCATCACTTACATGTTTGTAGACTTTTATTACTAGGTTTTGGTGAGTTGCAACATTGTTATTTGTTCATTCATCATTCTCTTTCCATTTTTCATTCTATTTCAAGGTTTAATTACCAATAAAGGATTTGACCAAGGCAAACCCCTATTCACTAAACCCCACAACATTTTTCCCTCTTATTGTGTGTGATTTGTAGGGCTAGGTTGCATATTTTCCAAGAAGCTAAGGTGGAGAAAAGTTTTCAAGTCTCTAAAAGTTGTTAAATTTGTCATCAAGCCTTGGAGAAGCTTGGAGAATACCTACATGTGGCATTTTACAATTTCAGATCCGAAAAAAAGTCAAAAAGAGCAAAGCAGACTAAGATGCACAGAATCCACTTTAGAACTTCCAAAAAAGTAGAAGTGGATTGATTCGCCACTATTGGTGATGAGTCCCACTAAACATGCCTGAACAAGTTTTTTGCAGATCTAGATACCCTATTGGCTGAAACCTGTTCCAGTGCATTTTCCCGAAAACTGGATTGATTTTCCCAACCTAGCGTATGAGTCGTAGTCAGCTTCAATAGCATATTTTTCAGTGATCTAGACCTCCATTCTTCCTTCTTTAGTCTTCCAAGTGCACACTTATAGTTTCATAGTTTTTCATTATAGTTTGATCATCCTTTTAGGTCATTTAGCATTTGTTTGCATATCACACTATGTTTTCCAACAATATTGTCTTTTCCAAATTTACACTTGATGGTGAACCCCTCATTATACATCATTCAATCCCTAGAACCTTCCCTTTTCCAAATTTCAATCTCCTTTGCATTGAAATCTCAAGAGTTCATTCTTGAGTGAAATGTTGGAAATTGGTCTTTCTCCTTTTAGGTCCAAAACCCTAGAGGTGAAAGAAAGCACCCCAATTTTCTTCTTTTCATTTTGGTGTTCCATCAAACCTGCATATAGAGCATCGTAATTCTAATTTGGAGTGTGTTTACATCTTAGATTTAGCTTGCATTAACTTTGCATTGCATTTTGCATTAGTTAATTTGCATCTTAGGATTTCAAAATTTGCATTAGTGAAAAGCTCATTTAGCTTGCACTTAAATTCATTGAAAATCAGTAAAATTCTACATTTACATGTTAGATTTGCATCAAAAAACATAAAAATCATAAAACTTAATTCAAAAATTTTGAAAATTTTCAAGAAAATAGCACCTAGACTCATCTGTCACCTTGGGTGAATCAGTCCCATAGCATAATTTTCACTCCATTTTATGGCATTTATAGTTCAATTTTTGAGTTTTTATTTTTTGTTGTTATCTATTTGTTTTAGTTTGCAGATTTCCTATTTCATTCAAATAATTGCATTTAACATACATTCATTCATCTTGTGCATTGCTTAAAATCAAAATTGCATTTACAACATTTTTGCATACTTTAGCATTTGAAATTTGCATCATGGATATGTGTTTTAACAAGCTTTGGATGTCATTAAAGTCCTTAGTGGATGTGTCAAGTTGTGTTTTTAGAAATGACCCTAATGGCATTGAACTCACTCATGCTCACTCAACTTCTAATGCATGTCCTCCCCATGATGTTGACATCATTGGAGAAGATGATGATAGCATGAATAGGTTTCAAAATGATTGTCTTGACAACCTTGAAGCTAATGCATCCTTCTATCCATCCATGAAACAAAAAGATCTTCCTACAATACCACCTCTTAATATGTTTGGTTACTTACATCTTGAAACAAAATTTGAACCTAAGTTCCCTATAACAGGTGAACCTAGTTCCTCTAGACAGGAAAACACTCAACCATTTTATGATAGTAAAGTAACAAACACTCTCATCAATCTTGAAGAAACATATGGAAAAGGATTCACAATCTTGAGTAAACAATGATGTGACACAACAAGTGAACATGAAATTCATCAACTCTTAGAGCAAAAACCAACTGATGAAAACACAAAGGGATTAGGATATCAAGATCCCTCTCATGATAGCAAGCCTCCTAGAGAATATCTAAGGCTTTGAAATGATGGTACAGTGATCTTGGATTCCCCTCTCAATCTGAATGTCCTTCTTCCTAAGGAACAAACAATGACTCATAACAATGAAAAGGATAAGGATAGGATCATCTCAGGACCTCCTACCCTAATCCCAAATAGAGAAGTTGGTGAATCTAGCAAACTCAAGAGGCCTTACAAATTACAAAAATTACAACCCCTTCATCCACCACCTGAAAGTGAAAGGAAATTAGAAATACTTCTCAATAAAGAACTGATAACATTACCACCTATGAATCAATTAGTTCTACATCCTAAAGATGAAAAAGTCCCACATTGTGCATATCACTGAGTTCTTAGACATAGTACCAATGAATGTCATGCATTTTAGTTAGTATTGAAAAACTTTCACTTTGATGGCAATGAGTGACATCGTGTGATTTCCTAGCTTAATATTGTTTCACACCTTGTCATGTAATAGTTGTAGACTATTATATTCTCACTATAACATGACCTTTCCCATCACCTACCTCAGCTCATTCTTGTCTTGTACTCAATGGGGGCAAGAAGTTGCCTTGTCCTAGTAATGGAGTTTTCGTTGTCCCTTAGGTTCATTTTTCACCTTCCGCTTTTACAGACTAAGATTGGGAGGCAGATGACTTGCTCATAGGTTGACTTGCATTTTCCTTGCTAGTATTTTTCATTTTCATTTTTCTTTTTCTTTTGTGTGATTTCATGTGCATAATGTGATCCCCCATGATCTTTTTTTTTATTTTCTCTCTTTTTGTGATATTCCTCTATTTGTACCTTCATTCTTCTCTATGTCGTGCATCTTTATCACTTTTCATCTTTATCTTGTGTTTTCCTTTTGGGGATGGCGTAAGGAATTGAAACATTCATGTCTCCTTCATGTTCACCCAAAATCTTTTCTTTTTTATTTTTCCTTTTCTTTTCATTTGTCTTGTGTTTTCCTTTTGGGGATGATGCAAGGCGTCGAGACACCCTATGTCTCTTCCATATTGACCCAAAAGGTTTTTCTTTGTTTTCACTCTCTTTGTGTCATTCTTCTAGTTTTGTGTGTATTTGTGGGATGATGACAATTCCAAGCTCTCTAAAAATCATTGCATCAAAGCACATACTGACCCCAAATCCATAGATCCCTTATGTGTTTAGTGTTTTCATTTTGGGGGAAACCCCTCTCTTTTCTTTTTTTCTCGCATGATGCAACTTTACTCGGAAACATATGACTTGGCATAGGGATTTTCAAGTTGGCTCTCATGTATTCTTTCTTGTTTGCATTTTTCATTTGCTACTTTAAAGTAATTGCTCAAAGTATAGTTTTTAGCAATTCCTTTAAAGTGGGAGCATACATTGGCATTATTCTTTTGCATTTGTCTTTTTCTTGGTTCTTAGTGCAGCCTTCTTACTTCATACGATGTGTTTGTCGCTTTGTGGATGACATTGCATCTAATGTTCTCCAAGAGTGTGATATCTCTTAGCATATTGTATTCCTCTTAGTGTCTTGATGTGATGCACTACATCCTCTAAGTTGTGAATTTTCTATTTTGTGATTGGTCCTATCTTGGAGACATTAGGCACAATGTTCCCTAAGTTAAAGACCTCGCATGAACTAAGCAAGACTCATTTGAACATTTCCTATTTTTGAATTTTGCATTTGTTGTTTTATGGCCACATTGCATAACACAGCTTGCATGCCTGTGGAGCCATCATGTTTGTTCATGAGCTCCAAGCATACAAAGTTTTTCTTGTCTCATGAAGCTCCAAAAATAATTTTTTGTGTGGCGCCTTATTAAAGTTATGAAGAGGTATTATAACTTTGGTATGGTTGAGCAAGAATCCCAATCCAAGGCATGACTTTCCCCATAGCCACCTTGTCACGACCACTATTTTCTATTAGTAATTTATAATTCAATAATTCTATTTTTATGCATATAATATTTAATCGAGTTGAATGATTACATTATTTGATAGTCAAATAAAAGGGAAAGGAAACGAAAGAATTAATTAAAGTTAATTAAATATTTTATTTTGGAAATTTATGGGCAATGTTTTGTTATTTAGAACAATTATTTTATTGACAATATTCCTGTAATATTTATTTGGAATGAATATTTAACTCACATGGAATTTCTTTACCATTTACGAAGGATAAATATGTTGTATAAAAATAAACCTTATTTTTTTAATTATTTTCAAGATTCGGTTACTGGAAAATTTGGGGGGAAAACTTTTAAAAGGAGGGGAAGTAGGTTTTCGGAGAGGCACAAGAAAATTCATGAACAAAGAAGGTAAAGAAAGGAGGAAGGAGAAACAAGAAGAAGGAAACCTCCAGGAAGCATTTCTCTAGGTTTTTAGATTCTTTTCCAATGCTTTCAATATCAAATCTGTAGATAAATGGATGCCTATGGAAAGAATGAACTTTTTATTCTGAAAACTCATATGTCTATATTTATTGAATATATGAATATTGGAGTTTTAAAAGCAAGTTTTGTATCAAGTTTGTATTTATGTGTTCTTTCGGTAGTATAAGGATTTATATATTCATACATTAATTTATGTAACTACCTGGTTATGAATAATTGTGTACTGAATTGTGTTTCGATCTGTTCTTTAAATCATAATACTATTTTCAGACCTTAATAATATTATATATTTGAACACACACATATCATGTTGTGAATAGGCATATATGTCCGAATATATAATACATATACGCGAAGCTACTTACCTATCACCCGGAATGAATGGTTGAACAAAGTGTTTTATTGTTTCAAGTTGAAAACCTAGCAAAGAATGAAGCGATGGGGCTTCCCCAGCCGCGCCCCCCCCCCATTGGGTGGGTTGCGTTGTGGAGGTAGCGCCCTCCATAGGCCACGGCCAGTGGAGAGGGCACTTCCCTCCATAGGAAGCACCTCCCCTTGAGGGTTCCGACAACCTTCATTCGGGCTTGTGTTGCCATTATATCTGCCTAATGCCATTTTTACTCGCTCTCATGCTCGTTTCTTTGTTCTCCAAAATACATCAAACATTAGAAGAAATTCTTTTCTTTGTCCTTCTATAGGAAATACAAACAATTTTATGACCTAATTCACTATCTATTTGTATAATTGGTTGTTGAAATCTTAGTGCCAGTGCCATGCGCAAGGCAGAAAGTGAGTAATATCGTTTTGCTTCAGTTGTCACCTGCTTTTCTTTTTGGCCGATCAATATCAGTGATATTTGGTTTACTTTTCCCTCGTATTATGGGTTGTTTCTTAAGATTTAAATAATACTATGCCATAAGTAAAGATAAGGATCATAACATTGCTCAAAATTTATAGTTTTAGCTTGAGATTGGACTTTCCTGTATCACAGTTGTTCCTGCAAGAACAGATGTCGTAGAAACCACTCTACCTATCATTTGGATCTTCCATCGTTTCTCTACTGAAGTAGAATGCAAGGGTTTCACCGAAATGGTCGTTGTTGTTCCTAGCTCAAAATAAAACCTTATGAATCTCTATCCCGATGCTTTGTGAGTTAAGAGTCGTTAGTTATAACCTTACGTTTTAGAGATTAGTGGAATTTTATGGAAAATCTTAGAGTTGCCTTGTGGGTAGTTTTCTTAGTGTGCAGGGACACTTGCATCCCAATATGTACAGACTTGTAGTGCTCTTGCAAAGGAATCAATGTCCTTAGTATTCATCTTCACATTGAGTATTGTCTTTGGGAATTCGTCTATCATAACACATTCCCTTATGGGCATTTTCTCCTTTATTATCCTTAATAGTCACACTTTGGGCCGTGAGAATATCCCACAATGAATATGTCTTCCAACTTTCATATCTCTCCCCAGAAAGTCCGCCAACTTAGTTGCAAGGCCAAGGTCAAATTCATACCAGTTTTTCTTGATCATCCATTCATATACTTTTGTCATCTGCTTGAATATGATGTTGAATTATTCCCTCTGCAGACAGAACAAAAATCAAAGAGTTACAATTATTCTAATCAGTAGAGGAAAATTCTAGGAGGATCAAGTTGTATAACTCTTCCCGTTGTTGTCTAAGACAGGTATGCGTACTCTTCATCTCATGTGAGTGAATTAAAACGTGAAGCTTTCTATAAATTGGTTAACATTTTCCTATTTGATATATAACTGCGCTTTCATATGATCTGGAAAGAATTAGATTTGTACTATGTTGGTTGTTAACTAAAATTTTCATCATTTAGTATTATGGTTAGAGTTTGATATTGAAGACTGTGTGAGTAATTAAGTTGGGAATTCAATAAAGTTCTTTTGGAGAAAGATCAAGCGTTTTTTTTTAAGGTTCATAAATTTCATATCAAACTTAAGTATTAAACTCAAAACAAGTGAAATCCCATTCGAGTGGGGGTATTTTTCTTGATAAATGTTTATGTGATAAATTAGGATTAATAGTATGATTAAAAGTAATTAGTATTAAATGAAAAAGCTCTCAATTGTTTTCTTCAAAATTGGTAATGATAATTTGAATTCTAGTAATGAGGTACTTCTCTTAAGTGTAAATAGCACCAAGTTGTTGACCATCTTAATAGGTTATCATGTAGAGGAAAAACTACTTAGAAAAATCCTTTAATTAATATCGAATGTTCTTATATTGTTAAAATCTCCATATTTATATGATTAATGAAGCTTGAATTTTGGATATACTTGCATATGCTTGTGTGCTTTTTGACTAAGGTGGAAGCCCTTACATTACACTTACGTTTGCATTTATTATATGTATCTCATCACTTGGAAGGAAAATTAGGAATCTTATTTATTAAAAACATTAAATAGTGTTATCCTTATAAAGTATTTCTTTATGAGCGAAAGATTCTTACCGCCAATGTTGTGATAGTAAACCACAATGCCTAGTCATCATTCATGACCTATGTTTGTATTTGAGCTAACATTTGCGATGAAGGTTTCCTGATTCATGAAGCATTCTAGTCAATACCTTTCACAATCAAGCAAAAGCTTAATGCTAGAGTTTCAATCTAGGTTGATGACACATTGAAGAGCAAGCCCTTCTTGTGTAAGCATCAAAGGAATCCATGCTTGGAATAATAGAAATATCCAGAGTATGAATATGCAAACATTTTTATGTACCTTCTTAACTCTTTTATAGTATTATTTCCTTGATGGTAGAACCTCTATGCATCATTGAGTTTAGAAGTAAACATTCTAGTTATAGTTGCATAAGCATGAGGGCATTCAACAGGACTAGGATTACTTTCATGAAGCTTTACATGATTGGTTATATTTTTCAGTGAACTTGCGTAACATTTGAGAAGCCATTGGAAGTAGAATTGTCATATTTACAAATACTTGGGGGTGATTCATGATAGTGTTGGCTTTACCCTAATTATTATGTAAGGATGATGCATTGGTGGAACTTGGGAATATTACTTGTAGATTTATGTAATTTGTAAAGGAACTTCAATATGTTCCTTGTGATATTAAGATATGTAATGAATGATCGTGTCAACAAGATAGTATGATCATTTTTTCGTGAGGCATGTTGTAGTTCCATTAAAACCTTGTAGCTAGTAAGGCTCTGCCAGTGAGGCATTTCATTAAGCCATTAAGGCACTTTTGACAAGTGGTTTTTCATCCCTACGAGGGTTTTCCACTCATGAAATCTCTATGTTATGGATTCCTTGTGGTTGCATTTATGATTTTTCTATTGTTTTACAACATTTGAATTTACATGCATTGATGATATGACAAATCTTGTGTAAGACTATATGGCTATATCTTAAAATGACATAACCTTGTTTTGATACACTTGATTCATGGATGTATGTTATTCCATTTAAATATAGAGCTTAAAGTAATTAAATTATTACTCTTTTCCAGCATTGTTTTATAAAGATTTGATTCTATTAAGTGGTGCAGGATCACCTAGGCTGACCTCCATTTTTGGTTTGAAAACAATTTTTGGCTTGTACTGACTTTAGCCAAGTTAGGGATGTTAATATGCTTGTGAGTTTGGTTTGGACCTTAGAAGGTCTCATTTGTGTGTTAAGTTAGTCTCTAGGACTAAAGTCATTATTAGGTTGTCAAAATTGTTAAATTTTGCTTTGAATCAGCTTTGGACAGCTGATGTTAGTATGTAGTTGTTAATGTGTTTTAAACACATGACCATAGTTGAAAAGATGCCAAGAGGCAGCTGAGGAAGTTGATGGTTTGAAACAAGGAGATTGAGGTCCTAGAAATTAGGATCATAACATAGAAATAAGTTGCAAAATGTTGTTGTGGAAGTGGCATAACCGCAGTTGTGGAGTTACATGCATCTTAGTGGGATTGGGAATCCCTTGGAATCAGGGTAAAGGCTCGATCAACTGCCTTGGAATGTGGAAAAATACTTGTAGATAGGTGTGAAGGCTCGTGGAGAGCAATTAGAGTAATTGTAATGAAATTCTGGTGAGAAGAATAGAAGACAGTGAGCAGTTTTTCTGTATATTTTCTGTGTTTGTAAATCCCGTGTGTTTTTGAGCAGTGATATCAAGGGCGTTGTAATTACTAATCTAACACTGTAAATGTGTTCTTAGAATAGTTTTGATTCACTTTTCTTTGGTGTTCAAGTTTCTTAGAATAGTTTTATTACTTTGTATTCATAGATTAGATTGTGAGGGTTTCTATTGCAGTTTTGAACAGTCAATGTGGGAATGACTCCCCCATAGCCACTGACCACAGGGTTCTCCTAAGACTGGTGTAATATGGGAGTGGAGTCAGTCTTTTGTAATTATTTGACAGTAGGAAACATAGAGAATGGAGCAAAGAGTTTCAAACCCAAACCCTAGGCGAGCTAGGACTGCCCGGTTAGGGAATTGGGAGTGAAGATTGAAGAACTTAGGCAGGGGTTGCAAGCACTGTACGGAATCCATACGATACTAGGTGGGGCTAGATAAGGTTCTCACATGCCAATAGTTTTGAAACATCCAATAATCATTTGGAGGTGGATTGGAAGCAAAGACCAGTGAAACCCTAGTTAATAGGCCAATTAGCCCTTCCATCCAAAATTGTAGGAAACAACTGTATGGTAGAGATAGAGGATTGAGACCTAATGCAAGATTTAGAACTCAGAAAAGGGTATCAGAAAATGCAATTTATTTGCCATGTTGTTTGTAAAATGTGAACAAAAGAATCCAAAAAGGGACTGGTAAGGGCTAGTAGAGAATAGGTCTTTTCAAGGCAAGGTCCTGAAATCGGGAAGATTTAGGATTGAAGAACCTTCAAGATGCCACCAATTGGATGTGTAAGGAAAAACAACAGAGCTTCTAACTCCCCTACAAAGAGTTCAAGTCAGATAGAGACATTGGCACTTAGATCCTTCTAAGTCCGAGGAAGTGTAATAAGTTGCAAGAAGGTGTGGGTCTTCCAAAGGTAAGGCACTAGTGGAGAACTCTTTGAGAAGAGTTGGAGCAGGACTAGGATGGTCTTTTGAGCTCAACAAGAACCCTTGGTAGAAGGTTCCAGGCAGGAGACAGTGGAAAGTCTTCTACAAGATAGTGCAAGCAACCTTTGGAGTTAGCATACACCATTAAGTTAATTTGGATAGTAACGGATATAATTGAAATGTGATATTTTTCAAACATTACACGCATGTGTGAGTGCATACCATCCATGAGTGTATGTTTCTCACCTTTTAGAACTTCTCACCCAATGGACAACTAGGAGTTATGTTGCCTCAGAGTGAGTATGTGTTTTTTTTTACAAACAGCCTCTGATCCACGTCGGGATGGACAAACGGTCGAAGCTTGATCCGATTCTTTTATTCCTTTTATTTATTTTCTTTTCTCTTTTTTCATCTATGGCAGTGTATGATTGTCCTTATCGTTGTGCTTTATATTATTTTCATGTGTGTTCCTTTCTGCTTATGTTTTGTTTGCCATGGGATCTTGGTCCTGGGGGCCTGATCACCCCTCTTGATTGTTGTTGTCTCATCTTTCTAGCATTAGTAAATTGGAACCCCTCTTGGTGTGTGTTTGTCTTCTTTAGTGTGAGTTTGAAGTAGGTTCATCCTCTCACTAAAGTGGGGGCTAAATGAAGTGTCAAAAAAATGGTCCTTTGACATTTTTTGCACTCATTTGGGTCCTCTTTGTCGATTTTGGCTTAATGTTACCTTGATTTAGTGTTGTAATGTGGATAACACATTCACATTAGGTCTTGAGCCCTTGTGAACTAAGGGAATTTAATGGTGCCTTGCAAAAGTGTCGTGAAGTGTTGTAACACACTTTCACACTTTTCTAAGGTTTTATCAATTAACTAAGCATAATAACATAATTTTAATCATAATTAATCTTAACCTTGCCTTATTTGGAGTGTTGTAAAGTTTTGTAACACACTTTCACATTCCTTTAGGCTTTTCATAAACAATTTGGCTTTCTTATGCTTTAATTGGCCCTATTTTGCATCCACAAGCCTCATTGCATCTTTTCGAGGATAATCCTGACACCAATCAGTAACCAATCATAATTTAGGTATTCCTAGCTTGTGTGGCCTAGATTTAGTGTCTGGAACTCATTCGCCACCTTGGGAAAATGAGTCCCACCTAGGTCTTTTTGGCCCCGATGCAGGTTTCACACATTTCTAGACACTTTTTGGTCCCATACATTATGTTTGATGGGACTCATTTTCCACCTTGGGAGAATGAGTCACATGTGACCAAAATTCAAATTTAAATCAATTTTGGAAGGATTTTATTCTCCTAGGTCTAATGTCAGCCTGTAGTGTTGTATTTTTGGGAATTCTTACATAATTAAGTATAAATACAAGGTTATTTCACTCATTTTCATCCCAAGCATTCAAGTATTCACAATTAGCATTCAAGAGAGTTCACAAGAGAATTTAAGCATTCACAAGAGAATTCAAGGCATTTCAAGGGTAGATTATCAAGCATTCAAGAGCATTCTTAATTTTCAATCATCATGTCAAAGGTTGTTTGCATCATGTTGTTTTAGAGCTAACAATTGTGGTGTAGGGTTTTGTGATTCAAGCAAGCATTGCATTCAAGAACTATCAACATCAATCAATAGCCAAGAACCACATCCATTGGAGTCATTACTTACATGTCTGTATCCTTTTATTACTAGTGTTTGGTGAGTTGCAACATTTCTATTTGTTCATTCATCATTCTTTTTCCACTTTTCATTCTATTTCAAGGTTTAATTACCAACAAGGGGTTTGACCAAGGCAAACCCCTATTCACTAACCCCCACAACATTTTTCCCTCTTCTTGTGTGTGATTTGTAGGGCTAGGTTGCAAATTTTCCTAGAAGCTAAGATGGAGAAAAGTTGTCAAGTCTCTAAAAGTTGTTAAAGTTGTCATCAAGCCTTGGAGAAGCTTGGAGAAGACCTACAAGTGGCATTTTGCAATTTCGGATCCGAAAAAAGGTCAAAAAGACCAAAGTAGACTAAGAGGCACAAAATCCACTTCAGAGTTTCTAGAAAAGTAGAAGTGGATTGATTCGCCACTATTGGCGAATGAGTCCCACTATATAGGCTTGTACAATATTTTTGTAGATCTAGATACCCTTTTGGTTGAAACATGTTCCAGTGCATTTTCCTGAAAACTGGATTAATTCACCTAGCCTAGTGTATGAGTCCTAGTCAGCTTCAACAATAGATTTTTTAGAGATCCAAACCTCCATTCTTCCTTCTTAAGTCTTCCATGTGCGCACTTACAGTTTCATAGCTTTTCATTACAATTTGATCATCCTTTTAGGTCATTTAGCATTTGTTTGCACATCACATTGTGTTTTCCAACATATTGTCTTTTCCAAGTTTACACTTGGTGGTGAAACCCTCATTATAAATCATTTTATCCCTAGAACAAATCCCTTTGCAATATTTCAATCTTCTTTGCATTGAAATCTCAAGGGTTTGTTCTTGAGTGAAAGGTTGGAAATTGGTCTCTCCTTTTAGAACCAAAATCCTAGAAGCAAAGGAAAGCTCCCCCCCCAATTCTCTTCTTTTCAATAGTAATATATGGATTACATGGTTGATGGTATATCTTCATTTACATATTTCTTCATCATTCCCCTATAGTGGTTAACAAAGAATAACAACCAAAAACTTATATGCTGATGATTTTTCAAAACATTACAAATAGTGTCATCTTGAATACATGTGGAAGCTTAGGACTATCATCCAGTAAAATTTGCTAGTGTTTTTGACAAGAAAATTACACCTGTATGATCTTGAAGCATGTAGCAGAGGTTTGAAAATTTGACCAAGAATCTATCAAAATGGTGGAAGGAACTTTTGACTGTAACTTATTTTTCACAAACCAACAAAATGTTTCCTGAGGCTGATGGAGGGTACACCATAACCTAGCTGATAATAGTGTGAATGCAAAATTTTTGTTTCTATATGGGAGTCATTTTGTTTATTCCTCCATGAGGTATACATCCACCTCATTTTTTTCTTGCTTTTCTTTTAGGCCTTTGTCCAAGGGAGCTTCCAGAAAGAGCACTAGGGTTGAATTGTTTAGATTGCGAATGATGGGGTGGGGGGTTTGATGAGCAGCACAAGCATGGTTGCATGATAATTATTAGTTGATTTAGGGCCATATTTTCAATCTTTAGTTATATCCATTATTTAAAATTTAATCTAACAACCCTCATTTTATTTCATGAGGTAAAGTGTACCTCTAGTTTGTAATGCTCATGAGTCCTGAAATAAAAGAAATTTTGGCCCCATGAGAATTACAGATAGTAGGTACATTTTACCTTGTGGAATACAAAAAGGTTCTTTAGATTATATTTTAAATCAATTGTGGCAACTAAATATTATAGATTCCACCCCTTAAACCCATCGATCATTTCCACCCTAAAGCCCTTGCTTTTCCATGATAATAATAAATAAATAAAAAATCCAAGGATTCACCATCATAATTAATGCATTTTCCTATAATTTTCAAAGATTCGCCAAGATTTTCTACAAAATTTTAGTGATGTAAGAAAATATTCAATAAAACTAATATTTTTTTGAAAAAAAGGAAAGATTCACCAATAGAAATAAATACTTTTTTCAAAAAAATGAAATATTCGCCAGGATTTTATATCTTTCCTTGCGGGGGGGTTTCTTAAAGTTATCATTATTTTACAAATAGTAATGGTAGTTCTCCTAAATAAATTTATCAATCTTATCCCATTTTCTACCACAAAAATCCCTCTCACCAATCTACAACCATTCTTATCAAATATTACATGTATTCCCAAATCATTCAACTTATATATAAAAATTAAATTTATTTCTAATCCAAGAATATGTAAAAAAAATTAGGGATGTTTTTATCCTCTCATCACTTAAACAAAATTGTACCTTCCCCATTCAACTAATGGATATGAACTATTACCCCCAAGGTAAAATTCACTTCCATCATATTCCTCATATGTTGAAAACTACTCCTTATGATGAATCATATTTTATGAGAATCCTAATTCAACCAATTAGTATTCATTACAAATAATATCACATGAAGATAAAAAAAAATTAATCACTTGATTTTGAGGAATTTTCTATAATGGAACCCAATTGTTTTTTTTAATTTTTCATTCCTTATTTACATGTCCCCTCTTTCCACAATTCCAACACTTCACTATATTCTTTTTACCAAGACTTTTATATCTACCCTTATACTTTTCTTTATGCCCCTTCTATTCTACTTTAGATCCATATTTTCTTGGACCTTCCCTTGACATGAAGAGCATACATATATTTATCCTTAACTTTCTCTCATTTCTTGTGACAACAATATTGCAACAAGAGAATCCAACTTGGGATCTTCATTATTAGACCTAATAGAAAAAATGAAATTCTCCCATGACTTAGGTAAATAACAAAAAATCATATTGCATTTATCCTCTTCATCAATCTTAACATCAACTGAAGTTAATTGAATCAAAATTAAATTAAATTAATATAAATGCTTAATGCAACTAAATTAACTTCCTTCATTTTCAAAGAAATGACTTTATTTTTAAATATAATTTATTTTCTATGATCTTGGCTTGGTAGATATCACCCACCTATTTCCATAATACATATGTAGTGGGATCTTTAACTACACTTAACAAAATTTAATCATTAAGAAAAAGCTAGATTCTACCACATGTTTTCTTATTTGTTTTACCCCACTCAGCTTGATCCATTTTATCAAGTTTATTTTATATTTTATAATTTACCTTTGATCCCTCTCTTTAAGGATTTAATCCATATTTAGCATCCACAACTCATAATTGGTACCATTGAATTCTTCAATATCTAACCAAGATGCAAATGTAGATATGGCTTCCACAAATAAATTTTCAAAATGAATCTAACTCGAACTCTCAATACAACATAGAAAACCTTCACTCTTACACCCAAGAAGAAAATTTGGCCAGGATCTAATACCAAATGTTAGAAAATAAAGGAAACTACTATAATATGAAAATCCAAAATCTAACTACAGGTTGTCAAATTATGGAGATTTAATATGTAAAATTATCAATAAAGAAAACTAGAAAAAACAAGAGATTTATTCATAATAAAATATTTAATGGGAGAAATCATTTTAGAAAAAAAAACACCAAAAAGAAAAGAAAAGTATATATTAGCTTAAAATAAGAATCAATACATTCACTTCCTACACTCCTTTAGAATTTAAACCAAAAGCATGTGAATCCTCTACAATCTCATCTCATCCTTTCTTCTACCTCCTCAAGCACTTGTTTCATACAAATTATGTTCATTCCAATACACCAAATGTGATTTCCAAACTTGGAAAAGTTATCACACTCCATTTTTAGGAAAATATTAATCATGTTAAACATAGACTCGTACAAACTCTCATAGTCTCTTACAATTTTTTCATAATTAAATAAAATCAATCTCTCTACTTTTGGGCACATAGTTTGCCACAATCCCTTGAAATTAGGAGGTACCCTTACAAGGTTTCATAGATGTCATAGAATAAAAATAGAAAGAAAAGATCCCTTCTTACATGTGTCATAACTTCCCAAGAATATTCACTCCAAAATGAGTGCCTATATTGACCTTATCACCTCATTCAAAAATAGAAGACACTCTAACCAATAAATAATAAGTAATAAATTATCACCTAGTAATTATTTAATTAATGTTTCTAATAAATAAATAAATAAATATCACTATCGGTGAATCCTTCATCCCTTATGATTTTTTTTACAAACAATAATAGGAATAATTAAATAAATAGGATTTACAATGTTGATGGAATCTTAATCCTAAACTTTACAAATTTTGTTATTATTAATGTATGAAGAACCCACTACAAAATATTTATTAAAGAAACTTAATAGATATATCTAGCTAAAACCTCAATGAAAAATATTATTAAGGAAGAATATCTATTTGTTGAGGATGAAAGAAGGTGCATGAATTATAGACTGGACCTAGAATTATTTAACTTATTGGTGGCTCAACTACACTTTATGGGTATCAAAATTGATGAGGAGGAAAGATGCCAAAATTTGTTTTGTTTGTCTCCAAACTCATGGGACAGCCTAGTCATGGCCATTGGGAGTAATTCTTCACTCTAAAGGTAGAGGATTTTGTTGGTTCTTTATTTTTTGAAGAGATTAGGAGGAAGGTCTCTCTTAGTGCCAAAGAGGCCTTGAGAGTTCTTGGATGATCAAAAGAAAGAGGGAGGAATAACAAGAAGAAGTGTGATAAATCCAAATCCAAATCTAAGGGGAGATCTAAATCTCCTAGAAAGTCCAAAGCCATTTTCTTGAACTGCTTGCAATCTAATCACTTCCATAAGGAATACAAAGAAGAAAATAAAAAAGGTCAATTTTGATTCTAAGTCCATGAAATAAGATGGTAATGAATTATGATGAATTTAGTCAATTTTGCAAGTGAGAATGTATGGTTAATTGACTCATATGCATCTTTATATGATCTTAAATAGACATTAGTTCTATCAGTATAAAAATTACAAAGGAGGAAAGTTGTATTTAGGTGATAAATCTTATTTAGCTATTGTTAGTTGTGATAGTATAAATACAAATTTTCCTAGTGGTAGATTTAGGAGATTTGATGGTGTCTTTCATATTCTAGGATTAGCATGTAATTTTTTATTTTAACAAAACAAATAGATTCAAGTGTGTAGGTGTAACTTTTTGAAGTAGGTATTAAAACCGTAAGAGGTGTTATGATCATTACTAGACATAGTAGACTTCAAACTGTATTTATCTTGATTCATGCAATGTTGAGTGCAATAGTAATTCTATGAAAAATAAATATGTGGCCACTTCATTGGGTAAAGATATGGTATCATCTTCAATGGATGTTCATGGTTTCTAGGTATCTAAGGGTTCTTTTCTACTAATTCTAAGTTACATGTAGAGAAGACTATGTTCTAGCACCAAAAATTAGGCCACAAAGGAGAAAAGGATCTATAGAACTTAAAAAATAAAAAACTTGTTGAAGGTTTGAAAAATTATAATCTTGAATTTAATTTTGTGATCATTGCATTTATGGTAAACAAAATTACATCCAATTTTACTTGAGTTCTCATAAATCTTTTGGTATTCTAGATCTTATTCATTTTGATATGTTTTATCTTATTGATGTTCATTTAATTGCAAAATCCACATATTATGTTTCATTTAATGATGATTATAGTAGGACATGGATTTATTTTCTAAAGAGTAAACATAATTTTTTATCATTTTAAATAATTCAAAGCAATGGTTGAGTTGTATAATGAAAAGAAATTTAATTTTTTTAGGGAAAATAATGGTGGTGGATTTTTTCCTAGTAATTTTGATATATTCTATGGGGATTGTGGTGTTCAAAGACAAAATAAAATTTTGTATTCTCCATAGTGGAGTGGATTTGTACAAATAATGAATGAAAACCTAATAGAGAAGGCTAAGAATATGCTTACAAAAGGTGGATTGAAATTATAAAAAACTAAGGTTATAGCCAATACTTTCTACTTGATTAAAATGTCTCCTACATAATCTCTTGTGGATAATATGATTTTTTATTTTTGTGTCATAATAATTCATTAATATATATTAGATTTTTTGGTTGTGAGACATATGTACATGTACCGAGCCTGAGAAGCAAAAAAAGTTGGAGAACAAGGTCAAAAAATGTATCTTAATTGGTTATAGTTATGGTGTGAAATGATACAAGCTTTGGGATCCTGTTACACAAAAGATAATACATAGTAGAAGTGTGATGTTAAGAGAAACTACGGCTTCTTCCATTGTCTTACAGCCCAAGGAGAAAAAATAGGATGTGATTTAGCTTCCTTCTATGCCTAATAAATTTGTCAAGAACCCTAGATAGACAATAATGTGAAGAGAGTTCATTAAGTACTAATTCTTTAGAAGAGGAGAAAGAAATTCCAACTCAAAGGTTTAAAAGGTTTAGAAAACCACCAAAAATTTATTCACCTAATTATTAGATATGTATATTTTTGTGAATACTAACATTGATGAACTAATATATGTACAAGTGGTATTAGGTATGAAAGATGCAGAGTGGACTAGAAAATAGACATGGATGAATCTATAGAAACACTTGAAAATAATGATACATGGGACCTAGTACCACTGCGTAAAGGATATGAACTTGTTAGTTACAAATGGGTGTTTAAGAAAAATATTGGTTTGGATGGAAGTATTGAGAAACATAAAGAATAGTTAGTTGTGAAAGGTTAGTCCCAAACTAGGGGGGTTGATTATAGTGAATGTTTCTTCCTGTATGGAATTCAATATATTCTTATTATCTATTATTGCAACTTATGACTTAAAGGTCAAAAAAAGAGATGTGCAAGTGGCATTCCTTCATGGTGATTTGGAGGAAGATGTTTATATGACATGATTAGAGCACTGCATGGTTAAAGATGTAGTACCCCTCCATTTTGCTTATGTTTTATGTTAGCATGTTTTCACTTTGATAGACCCTGGTACTTTTTTTTGTTGTATTGATCGCTGACTTTAGAGCGATGGTGGATTTATTTTGTGATGTGATGATACATTGTATGGTGGTAATTATTTTGACATGCTTTATGTTAGCATAGATGTTTACTTTAGTTGTTATTGTTATATATATGCTTATGGTAGATTAATTGTTATTTATTTTGTCAGTTTGATGTGATGTGTATTGGTGTGGAGAACGGAGTTGCATCACTCACTTGCGAGTGCCCTGTGATTTCTGTGATTTTCTCTGCACGGTGTGTTTGAATCTTGGATTATATATATATGTATGTTATTTGTCTGGTTGCAGGATTGCAAGTACATGACACTGACTCCACCTGGTTTCACAGGTCTGAGCATGTCAAGACTCAACGGTAATGTTGATTGGGAGGTAGTAACAAGGTTTTTCCTAGTCTAGTCTCAAACCCAGTCACAATATGTCGTCAGTTTAGGTCTAGTATTTTTGGTTGTCTCGTCTGTGTCAGTTTGGATTATTTGTTATGAAAAGTTAATTTTGTGAATTTAATGGTAGATTAATGTTCTTTGTAATTTCATGCTTATTTTAATTAATTTTAGATATTTTAGATAAAAAAATTATATTATATTTAATTAATTAAATTAGTTTATTTGGTTAAATAATTTAATCATTGTGATTAAAGTTATTTTATTAAATAAATTAATTAATTAATTAAAGTTACTTTTATTTGAGGAAATAGTTAAAATATTCTTTAAATGTTTTGAGGGAAATGGAATTTTAAATATGAAATAAATTAAAAAGGAAATTTGATTTTTGAATTTTTAATTCTTTAAAATAAATGAATTCTTGATAATTGAGGAAAGAAAAGTATCTGTGAGTTTTTTAGAAGATATTTTTCTTCTTTGCCATGTGTGTTAGTTGAATTTATTACAATTTTCTTGTTGAGGATTCTCTCGGGAAGATATTATGAGATTTGGGGAAAACAAGAAAAACACTTCACGGGAAATGAGAAAGAACAAAGTTCTGCTGAAAAATTGTGTTAATTTGTGATTTCCTTTGGGTTTTGAATTATATTCCTGGAAGAAGTTCTTGGGTACATTTTTGTTCTATGATTGCATTCTTTTGGAAGTGTGGATTTAAAAAGGGTTTTGGAAGTTGCTTGCAACAGGCAAAGCTTCTCTTCAATAGACAAATTCTTCAAGCTACAGGAATACAGGTTTTTCCCTGTTTATTTAATTTATTTTCTTTTGAAAAGATTGTCTGTGTAAGAATTAGTTTTGTGCAAGTTTTGTTAAAATGTGAATTTAAAAGATTGCCTGAGGAAATTATTGTGTTTGTGACTTCTGTACTTCTCGGTGATTTTTGTGAAAAATAATTATGTGGAAATTTGTTACTTCTTTGTGTTAATTATGAAACAAATTTTTATAGTAAAACCAGAGGGCAACACAAAAAGATTTTGATAAACAATAGGAAATATTCAAAACAAAATAAAATAAATCACTGTGATGATTGTAGAAAAGAATTTGATAATTTAGTTTGAGTGAAATGCTTATTTGGTACAAAAATTGTAAACCCATAATTGAAAATAAAACTTCTGTATTATTTGGTCAAATCTTTCTAAAGAAAAATTTAAATTTAAATTTTCTCTTCTTGAGCAATCCTTCTGTATTGATTATATATGTGTGTGTGTGTGTGTGTGTGTGTGTGTGAATATATATATACATATATAGTTCTATAAATTTATATAATTGAAGTCATGTTATAATAGAGAGATTTTTATTAAAATGAGTTTCCAGAAATCGTCGTACGGGAGAAGATTTTAAGCAGGAAATTAAAAAATATTAATTAAGAATATCGCCGCTCGGGCGAATTAGGGTATGCCATTTAAAAAAAAAATAGTAAAGGTTTTTGGGGGCCGCAGGGGCTACCCCCACAGCCGCCCCCATATAGGGCGACAGCTATGGAGGCAGTCCGCGCTACCCTCACAGGCAACGCGTGGCTGTCAACACAGTCGCCTCCCCATATGGGGAGGGTTGTGTATACAGTCGGCGGGGGCTGTGTATACAGTCCATAAAACTTAGTTTTCCATAAGATTTATTTTATAAAATTTTGATTAACTTTGTAAAATGCGAATTTTGAATTATTTAAATTAAATTTCTATATATATATATATAAATATATATGTATTAATTTATATAAATGTTTATTTATATATATATGTATATATATATACATTTATTAAATGAAGAAAATAATTTTAGTATTTAAAAAAAAAATCTCTTTAAATTATAATGCATGTAAAGCTTAAGATTAATTATTTTTAAAACAGTAAGATTGAAAGAGAAAATTTAGTATTTACTTTTATGTGAATTTGAGAAAATCAGAATTAGATTAATTTTTTCAATTTCTTTTATTGTGTGAGAAAAGAACTATAATCAAGTTGTTTTATTTTCATGCTATATCTAACTGAACTAATTGGATTTAGTAAATCCTAACATTAGATTTTTATTATGCCTGATTTGCTTTAGATTGTTTCTATTCTTTTGGAAAAATTGGGCTTACTTTGAATTATAAGTCTTCCAGATAAGTTTGTTTAATGTGGGAGTTGTTATTTGTTTAAATACAATCCTTTGAGTTATCTAGGGTAGTGCACATGGTTTTGTTTGGTTTTTAGACACCGGTTCTATGAACAGGTTGTGATGTTCTTTGTTATATGATTGGTAATTGATACTAGTTTATGTGCACTTTTTCTACCTTAGTAAGTGGATTTAATTTCCTTGTGTTATGTTTAGGGGAGTGGCTCTTTGTGAGGGCCGGCACACAAAGTGGTGCCAGGGTAACTCATGTAGAGTTAGTTAATCAGTGAAAATTAAATCAACACATTGGGTATTCTAAAATATTTAACTGGATTAATTGTACCTCATTCGTGGACTCAAGAGCTAGTACAGACTTGAGGATGAGTCGAGAAGGCCTGGAATGGAAAATCGATATCTTGTTATCTTAAAAGATATTTGATTCTGCAACAATTTGCATGTGGGGTTGGGTTTCGTAAGAGGTTACCAGGGTAACCCAAGTTGGGGGCCGGAACCTAGGAAGAAACACTTGGGTAACCTATGCAACATTGTGATGACACTCCACCTATAATAACAGTATTCTTGTGTACTTAGTATTTGATCATTCTGTTCTAGAAGCAATGTAACCAATAAGTTAAGCTTGTATTTGTATAGATTTGTCTATGATTTTACTTGTATCTAGGGTTTGTAGGTTATGTCTAGGGAACCTTTTTACTATCTCCTAACACGGGGGGTGGGCCTACGGGTACCACATGGTTGGGTGGACCGTGCACCTTACTTTGTTTGGTCCCCAGTTCTTGTTCGTGGCAACGAGTATTTCTTAGATGGAGAGCTCATATGTGGATATTTGTACTTTCTTATTTGTATCAGTGGAAACTTTATATTTGTATCACTCCTCAATTGTTAACGAGGTGAACATTTGTAATATGTAATTGTACATTTTTATATGACCTACCTCATTTGGAAAATGAGTATTATAATGTTATTTTAAATGCAATGTAAGAAAGAATCCTTTATGTACACTATACTTCATTGATGTAATTTTAAATGTTATTCAATGTATTCTTTTAAGTTTATGTAAATTGAATACATGCTATGTTAAATACTGTTGTCATCTATGGGATTTTCAAGTAGTGTGTTGTCGCATTACTTAGGGAATGTTTGCAATTAATTAAGTAAATGTTTATACTTTACAAAAAAAAAATTATTACACTATCGTAGACAATGCAACATTCTTTAGGTTAACAAGATGGGGCATTACAAAAGATAAAAATAATTTGGTTTGCAAATTAAAGAAACTCTTGTGTAGATTACAATAGAGTCCTAAAGTGTGGTACGAGAAGTTTGATACATATGTGTTGAATTTGGGACTTTAGAGATTTAAATCTAATCATTGTGTTTATTTTAAATATGATGGTGATCATTTCCTAGATATTACTATTGATGTTCAAATATATGCACCTAAAATCTACACCCATATACAAATTTACACCAACATGGGAAACCTCAAAAATATGGGACATGGCTTATGATATAACCACTAAGATTTTAGAAATCTTCATAGTATCTTTAATGTTTCAACTTTGAGAGAGAAAAAAAAGAAAGAAACTAAAAAATAAATATTATCTAATAGGAGAAACGCGAAGATAAAACTACCTATCTACAATTCTCTAATAGGAAGAAAACTTAATAGACAAATATCTCAACATGGTATGCCACTTTCTCTTCATTGGTGAAATTAGAACAAATTATAAAAGGAAAATGCACAATCTCATATATTCAATCAGATTTGAGAAGTATCCAAAAGGATAGATGTCTATTAAGATTAAATATGTGAAAAGTGAAAAAAAAAATTGAGCTTCTACCCAAAATGAGAGCACAAACAAACACATTATTCTATTCTATTTATGAACATTAAACTATTAAAAAATAAAAAAATATTTATACAATCACAATAATGTTATTCATAAACTAATGGTTACAAAATATATGTCATAAAAAGCCCAAGTAAAAAAAAAAAGGAGAATTGTTGTAGCTAAAATAAATTCCCTCCCTTCTCTAAATGGGCAAGTAATATATAAGAAAAGAGGAAGATTGAAAAGAATCCAAACTTCCTAAATCAAGAGATCTTCTACATACAAGGTTTTATTTGCAGTCAACTAAAGTGTTTTTTATTCTTGCTTTTTTTTATGTTTATCCATAGATTTTCCATACCGTGATTTGTATTTTACAATTTATCTTTACATTAAATGAATCGTTGCTCCATTATCTCCATGAGGTTATAAAAATAATATGCTTTTAAATGAGTATCTCTTTCATTAAAATTTTGGGGCCCACTTCTCATTCTATTACCTCCACTAATGACTTAAAACCTTTAAAATGTTTTAAATGCAAACATTTTAGTTTCCCAAGAGTTAAAAGAATGTTTAAAAAAAATAAAGCATCCCTAACCACATTGGATAAGAGATGACCAATTATATTGTACCATTTGGAACCAAGAACTTTTGACCAAAGAGTTGAGTTGGAGGGAAGGACCAATGCTATGATAAGGAAGCCCTAAGTGCATTTGATGATTTTGTTCAAGACAAAGAAAATATTTGTCCTTGACAATTGAAAATAGATTTGTCTCCTCTTTTAAATCGCCATATACCTCATTTATGCTTTCGTCATGATCATTTGAAATGATGCATTATCCTTCATCAAGCCATGTTGGATAACCAAGAACACTATCCACTATAGTAATTTCCTTCACTACCTTTTTTTTGGGGAAGAGATAAGGAATTATTATCATTATTTTGTAATTAATTTTCATCTTCAATATTTGTCTCAGAGATCATCATCATTATAATACTCTTTAGTTCCTTCTTCATTTGATTCCATCTTGCTTGATAGTGCACAAGTTTTATCCTTGAAATTGAATATTTTCATCATGCAAGATTTGTATTCTACTCTCATTTATCCAATCAATGGTATGAGGAAAACTTTTAGATGAAGAAAAATTTAGAGGATTCAATGTTGTGCATGGATTTATGTTTCTCACATTGTCATGATGCTCTAGATAAGTAGTAGCAACCTCATTCATTTCATCGTAATCTTTGAGACTTGAACTCTAGTGGAACTCTCTTAAAATTAGACTAATAATAGACTTGATATGGCACTTCTATAGACAAAAATAGTTGCTTTGAAAATATAGAAGCTTACGACTCATAATTTTTAATTATTCTTTGTGAATGAGGAAGAGGTCTCTTCATAATTTGGTTGCATGCATACTACAACTCTTGAGGGTTCTGAGGCAAGAAATTTGGATCACTCGGGTAATTATGGTGTTTTTTTAGCTCATTGAGTTCATGGGAAAAGTGTTTCATAAGATTTTTATCTCAATCACATTTTTTGGATCTACAAAATCAATAGGTTGGGTGTGTGGAGAGGTATGAACTTTCATTTTCTCATATGGGGCAACTTGGAAAGGAGTATTTTCCCAAGGAACCGATGATTTTACCAAAAAAGGATGCAATTTTCCAACTTCTATGAGGTTCATTTCAGCTCTAATAGCTAAATCATAGGACTATGGCAAGGTTTCACCTCCTAGAACTTGTATCATAGGGATAATTTTTGGATCTAAAAGCTCATAAGAAGTATAGGAATACAAAATCGAGAGGCAGTATGACATTAAACTAAAATATTTTTCATACCTTATCAAAGCATGCATTGAAATCATGCACGCACTCTATAGGGTATCTCTTGATTATAGTGATTCTTTAAAAAAGTGATATATTATCTACATTCTCTCTGAAGTGACTAAAAAGTAGATCACCAAGTTGACCCCAACTCGATGTCAACCCAAATGGAAAAATTTTAAACCATTCACATTATTTACACCTAAGATAAAATGGAAGCAAGTGGAGATTGAAATGCTCTCTTCTATAATATTATTAATATTACATAAATTTGAAATATCTTTGATATGATCTACAAGACAAATAGATCTATCTCCATTAAAATGAGGTAGGGTCAGCCCACAATACTGTGTCCCACTTTTTGGTCATAGGACATTGAAATCAACATTTTTTACCAAATTTTCACTTTATGAAACTTATAGAAACTAAACCATTAATAATTTGGAGATGATGTGAACTAGTGATTTTTTAGACTTTATCTATAGATTGTAAATATATTATTTTATAAAATTTTAAGAAATAATTTGTGTGATTTTTTACATAAATTTTAATAAATTATTTTTTATAGTTAACAGTAATTTTAAAAAGTGACATTACTTCTATAAATCATAACTTTGTTTGTAGAAAGGATTAAATTATAAATTTTTAGACATACATTTTTAACACCAATATCTAGTGTAAATATATTTTTTCATAATTTTTTGTTACATAATTTTTTAAATATTTTTAAAGTGCTCAATTAACTATATTTCAGACATAGGTTACTTCCATAACACATAACTTTTTTTGCGTGCATTTGAATTAACTTCTTTCTTTTGTTGAAATAAGGAAATCAATATCTAGTGTATAGATATTTTTTATATTCTTTTCTCTATTTTCTTATTTTTCTACATGTGTGAAACAAAGACCTTGATGTTTAGTGAAAAACCTACATTCACAAGAAATAAAAAATAAATATAATAATCAAATTAAATATATTCAAAATTATACTTGTTGGAAAGCTTATAATAACGAATGCATATTTACAAAACATAATTTCTAAATGACTTCATTCGACCCCCCAAAGGGTAAAGAAAGTGTATTTTTATCAACATTTTGATAGGTGCAATCGAGACTCCATTGTGGGTATGATTTAAGACTAGAGGGGTTTTATCCAAGGGATTTTTATCTAACTAGATTTGATATAACTGTCTTCAATTAAAACCCTTTAGATGGAACCTCCCAAAGCTTAAATCATTAGATTTTTTAAAAGATATATGATTTCAAGAAAAACAATCAAGATGTCCTAGAAGTGGGACACACTATTGTGGTAGCACTCGATAATTCCTATTAGTGTAATTAATTAATTATTACACTAGCATAAGTTAACTTAGGTCATGCATCATGTAGTCCTAGGTTAGATTTTAATAAATCATTTAATAAATAGGGTAATATTCCCTTCCATATTTGTAGGGATAAGATTCCTTCTAGAAGATGAGTTGTCCTTCTAGAACTTATCTCAACATTTAATAATCATCTAGATAGGTTTAACATGTTGTCACATGTTGTTAGATCAAGACACATGGCAACATCTCA
The DNA here is from genome assembly GCA_007258455.2 of Sequoia sempervirens. NCBI lineage: Eukaryota > Viridiplantae > Streptophyta > Pinopsida > Cupressales > Cupressaceae > Sequoia > Sequoia sempervirens. Next base: position 314,384 of record VDFB02010190.1, read on the forward strand.
TGCATCTTAGGTTTTCCTTCTTGCCTAAATAATCAGGCATTCTGTTCATTTGTAACATATCACTATATCAATCATATCATCAATATAGAATCTCTATTATGCATGCCTAGTTGCAACACTTTTTGTGTGGTTGATTATCTTTCCTGGCAAGGGTCCTCCATTGAATATTTCAGAGCTTCAGGGATTGTGCATCCATAATCTCAACAATTCCTTCAATACTAATTTAGGAACCAAACAACCTTGTTGTTGCAATATACCACTTGAATGCCAAGCCACAAAAGGTAAATTTCTTGGTTGAAAATTAATATTTAGATGAATATTGTGGGTGTCATGATTTGAAAATATAAAGATTCCATATTTTTTCTTCAATGGAGTCATAGATGGAAGATTCATGCTCCTACAAGCAGATATTTTTATAATTTTCCTTCAAAATCACAAAATTCAGAACAATGTTAAATGAGATGTAGACTAAATTAATTCATCTAGTCCCACTAAGCATGCCAAAAATTGTTGATGTACAAATTTTCACTTGAAACCTACATATGTATACAAATATGCACCAACATGGGAAACCTCACAATTGTGGGACACAGTTCATGAGATAACCTTCAAGATTTTATAAAATGATTATTCAATAGGATCTTCAATGAATTATTTTAGATTTGAGAGAAAAATAAGGAAGAAAATGAAAATAAATCCTATCTTATAGGAAAAATTGTAAGATAAAACTACCTATCCACAATTCTCTAATAGGAAGAAAACTCAATAAACAAATATCTTAGCATAGTATGACACTTTCTCTTCATTGGTGAACTGAGAACAAAATACAAAAGGAAAAATGTGCAATATTAATTCAATCATTTTTTAGAAGCATCCACAGAGGATAAATGTCTATTAAGGTTGCATATGTGAAAAATGACATAGAAAATTGAATTTTTGGTCAAAATGAGAGCACAACCAAGCACATTATTCTATTTTCTCTATGAGCATTAAACTATCAAAAAATGAAAGGTGGATTTGATAATCATTATAATGGTATTCATAAGTTGATGGTTACAAATTATGTGTCATGAAAGGCCCAAGTACAAAAAAATGCTAGATTTTTTCTAGCCAAAATAAGTTTCATCCCTTCTCTAAATGAGCAAGTTACAATAAATAAGAAAAGAGGAAGATTTGAGAAGAATCCAAAAGTCCTGGATCAAGAGATCTTCTACATACAAGGTTTTATTTTCAATCAACTAAATTCTTCTTTTATTCTCACTTTTCATTATGTTTATCCATAGATTTTCCATGTCATGGTTTGTGTTTTACAATTTATCTTTACATTAAATGAATATTTGCTTCATTATTTGTATGATTTTATAAAAACAGTATTCTTTTAAATAAGTATATTTTTCATCAAAAATTTGGGGCCCACTTCTCAATATATTACCTCCACTAATGACTTAAAACCTTTAAATTTTTAAATGCAAATTATTTTTTAGTTTCTCAAGAGTTAAAAGAATGTTTAAAAATAAATAAAGTATGATCCCTTGTTGGACCCACATGCCACATCAAATAAGAGATGACAAATACTGCACCATTTATAACCAAGTACTTTTGACATTGTTTAAAAGGTGCACCATTGGTTGAGGGAAGAACTAAGTTGGAGAGAAGGAACAATGGTGCATCATTTCACCTTGTCATTTCTGACAACTACACAAATAATTAGAGGGATGTTTGAATGGATGGTTGAGATGTTGTTATGCTTGGTAATATCATTTTTTATGATCAAATGCACACCCATAATCACACAAGGATCAATTGTGGACAATAGTTCCTTCCCTTTTATGTATGCCATGCGCCTCATCCCATCCCGTTGTTTTGTGAGAAGGGAAGTCAAGGTAGGGTATTAAAAATATAACATGACATTCTTAGACATGTTCAATTGGATTTATCATCTTCCACACCCCTATAAATGGTGGTGCTCTATGCAATCTATTCAATTTATCTACCCAAAAGAAAGGAGAAGGTAGTATATGCTTCTCCATGGATGTCACTTCATGGAAAAGGAAGGTGAATGCTTATTGTCACATAGTCTATATTAAGGTCCACCAAAATCCCATCACAAGCTCTATAAACTACCTCAAGCCACTAACAAGACATTTTAGATTCTTTAAGACTCCTCTCATTCAAATTTTATTGCAATAGAGAGGTACTTTCCATCTTGCATATCATTGTCTATAACCCCTCAACTCTAGCTAGGGGATGATTACACTACATATGTGCCTCAATCCTCACCAAAACCCAACATTTATAATACTATAAGACGTGGAATGGAGTTATCATTCCAATTGTCTAATTAGGTGAGAATAAAGAGAATTTTTGAAAATAGAGACCTCGTTTGATATGAAATTCTATATATTCGACCAGTCTATAAAAGAAACAAGGGAAAAATTCATATGGATTTTATATGACCCAGTGAATAAAGCATAAGTGGCATCCTCCAAATTTTAGCTTTTTGTATGCAAATTCATGGTACAAAGATAGACATCGCAATACTTATAGATCTTTCAACAATCGGGGAGGAGTGGTTTTTGTTGATTCTAGCCATTACAAAATGGACTATAATTACTTTATACATCGATGCATGTTTATCAATAAAGGGAAAGGTTTGATTTCAAAATTAAAATATTAGCTCTCAAGAAATTTTGAAATGAAATATCTTCATATGAAAAATATATTCTTGGGATGGAAATCAAAAGGGATAAAGAGAATAGAAATATAAATCTTGGCTAAAGTAAGTAGGTCAGTTCAATTGTATAGAGGTTTAACATGCAAAATTACAGACCATCATATGTTCCTAGTATAGTAGGAATGAAATTATTTGTTGCACATTGTCCTACATCCCCTTCAAAAGTAGAAGAAAAGAGAAAAGTGTCTTACCAAAGCACAATTGAAATCTTAATGTATGGTATGGTCTATACTAGACTAGACATTTCCCATGAAGTGGGAGTACTAAAATGATACATGTCTAATTTTAGTAGAGTTCATTGGGATGTAGTTAAAAGAGTCTTTAGATATTTGTGGGAAACCTTAGATTATTCCTTGTGTGTTAATGGTAGAAGAGACATGTGGGTGATCCCACAATAGTGTGCTCCACTTTTTAGCCAAAGTAGGACATTGCAATCAAAGTTCCTCTTTCTGACACCTATATAAACTAAACTGTTACGAATTTGAAGATGATGTGAACTAGTGATTTTTGAGATTTCCTTTGTAGATTATTAACAAAAAAAAAAATTAAGAAATAATTTGTGAGATTTTTTATGTAACTTTTAATAACTTGTTTTTTTATAGTTAACATTAATTTTTTTAAAAGTGATGTTTTGTAAAGTATAACTTTACTTGTATAGAGGATAAATTTTTAGATATTGATTTGTAACACCAATATTTAATGCATAGATTTTTTTTCATTTTTTTTTATAACTTTTTGAAGTGAGTTTAACTATATAATTTAGACATAGGTTACTTTTGTAACATGTAATTCTTTTTGTATGCATCCAAATTAACTTCTTCTTTCTTGTTGAAATAAGAACATCAATACCCAGTCCATAGATATTTTCAAAGAAAATTTATCTATTTTACTACTTTTCCATGTATGTGGAACAGAGACAACAACTATTGCTAAAAAACCTATGTTCACTAGAAAATATAAAATAAATATAATAATCAAACTAAATATATTCAAAATTATACTCATTGGAAAACTTATTTTGAGTGCTATGATCCTATAAATTATCTTTTCATATTCATTCCATTTCCTAGTCCAACCCAAGGTTGGAAATTTAAAAAAATGAGGAAATTTTTAAGGCCTAAAGTGGAAAGGCCATTTTTAGGGCCTTAATTTGAAGGTATTCAAGGATATTTGTTTGAAGGTATATTATTTCATTGAAAAAAAAATGAAAAATAACCTTTGAACAAAGGTAATTTGAAATTTAAATGGAAAAAAAGGGACCTTTGTTTGAAGGTCCTTTTCTATTCCTTGTATGGAAATTTCAATAAAAGGAATGGAAATAGACCTTCGAATGAAGGTACCTTCTTTTCCATTTTTGGATATTTCCTTTGTTTGATGGTTTTTTATATTTTACACCTTCGAACAAAGGTGTTTCTTACTTTTCACCTCCATCTAAATTGAAAAATATCATCCCAATTTTGGGACTCACTATTGTGGGTTTACCCATGCATTCCTTTAATATTCATGGTTAAGTGGATTCAGAGTGGGAAAGTAATATCAATAGTAGAAGATCCAACAATGGTTATATTTTTACTTTATTTAGTGTCCCTATAAGTTGGATGAGTAGGTGATAGACTATGATCACTTTATTCAATACAAAGGCAAAGTATATGATAGCATCTTATGCTTGTAAAGAATCCATTTGTCTTATAGAGATTGTGTTTAGAATCTAGGTTAAAATAGGGATTAGTTACATTTTATCATGATATTCAAAGTCTGATCTATCTAGCAAAGAATCCAACTTTTCATGTCAAGACCAAGCATATAAATTTTCATTATCAATTTATGAAAGACATGGTCAAGGATGGTAGGGTGAAGCTATAAAAGTTAGAAACTTCCATTAATATTATAGATGTATTGACCAAACTCATGAGCATGAATAAGTTCATATGGTGTTTAGAGTATATGGGACTCTTTCCCCCTAGTAGTTGATTCTATTAAAGTATGATACTCCTAGCTCTTGAAATGTATTTTACAAGTGGGAGAATATTGGGAATTAAGGTACATCTCAACCTCTGCAAGTACCTAATTTAATTATTTTATTATTGGACATGTTTTATCATAGCTAAATTTTATATTTTAATTCACTAGTAGAATTTGGCAAATAAATGACTACGTGACTAAAACTTTTAGTCACAACAGCTAAAAATGACTAAATTATACTATTTTTTTGCAACTCAGCTATAAATGAGTAAATAAATGACTAATTTGGTCATTGACTAAAAATTATTTAGTCACACAAATGAAAATGACTAAATAGTTAGTCATTTATTTAGTCACAATCCATTTGAATAAATCATTTAAGGAATCAAGAATATAGCCCGCCAAAATACTCTAAAAATTTCGTCAAAATCTTATTTTCAGGCGTAGCTTACCAAAATGGAGTTTTCATTTTAATAAACATACTCTATTTAAAACCTTCATTGAAACCTTTTTTTTAGGTGTAGCTTGCCAAAATGGAGAAGTGTTTCAGTAAAGAATGACAGAGAATGGTAAGGAGATGTGTCTGATAGGAGGCATAGGATTCATTGTTGCTTATCTCATTCCTGCTCTACTCAACAAGGGTTACATTGTTCGTGCTACTATTTGTTATCCAGGTATTTAATTGACATATATTTGCACAATCTCAAATTCCTTTAGATGCTTTTGAAGCATCAATGTATCCTATATAGGGTTTAGAATGATTTATTTTAATTTAAAAAAATAAATCAAATGTTTTTCAAGTATCAATGTATCCTATATAGGGTTTAGAATTATTTCTTTTAATTTAAAAAATAAATAAATGACGTATTTTCCTATGATTAGATAATGTGGATATCTCTTAAATCTACCCCAGTACACTATCCTCTTTCACATTGTATTCATTACTCTAGTTGCTAGGGTTTTGCATGTGACATATTTAATATCTTCATGACAGTGGCTTTTAAATAGATCTCAATCTTTGCTTTAATCTTTATCATGGTAACCCTTGAGTTCCATAATCCACCTTCAATATCTTCTAAGAACGTTGTATTAAGCTAGACTGCATAGTATGCATATAAAGCAAGTCCTTCATATCTACCATTGTTCCAAACCATCACTCACTACCTTGCTTAAAATGCTACCTCCATAAGCACAATAGTGTGTTTTAAAATTATGGTTGCTAGTGATTGACCATTAAGGTCACTACTTTCACCAAGATACAATGAGATTTTTTTCTTCAAACTCAAGGCATTATGCAAGATAACATTGTGAATTGTTTGTAGTGTACGATTTGATTGTCTTACACATTTTCTTTTCTAACTAACTTTAAGAATGGATAATGTACCCTTAGCTACAACTCAAATAGCTCACTCGCTATCACTTGAAGATTCCTTTCATGAGCATCCTTCTATAAAATCAAACTATGCCCTATAGACTACCTACTTACTTACTACATGGGACTCATTGTTTCATGGTATTGTGGGTCTTAAGATCCTTCAACCTTATTGTCACTACTTCACAGTCCACAAGGTATTATTCACTATTCTCCCATCTTTGATGAGTCTCAAAACACTGCCCAAACATGAAATCCACTACCTCCATTATTAAATGGATAAGAAGAAACATTTTGTGATTACCACTATTACTTCATTTGGATAGTCATTCCCTAATTGAATTTTCCTTGTCTAACACTACCAATAGCATTTGAAAAACCCTTAAGGTCAGCAAGGGGGTAAGGAAAATCACTATTATAATCTCCACTTTACTATGCAAGGTTTGAGCTTTATTATCTTGTCACTACTCAGCCTCTTTTTGACTCTCACACGTCAAGTGATTGTCATTCTTCTTACCATAGATTGAATTTACAAATTTCACTAAGCTACATAGTGTGCTTTTTATTGGCTACAATCTTTAGATTGCAATATTTTGTTATTGGATACAATGTCTCAATCTTTCTGGTATTGCAACCTCACTAATCCGCTAGAGTTATGGTTTATGTTTCTACATAGGCCTAGGGTTTGTATCCTAGTCATGCTCTTACCAATGCTTATGTTGGCATTAAAAAATCCTTAAATCTTGGGTTAGAAAATTAGTTGTCTTGACAGGGTTGTGGTATGATCTTGGATTGTATCCTAGACTATGTGGGAAGCTTGTATTTTATCATTAAGGTATGTAAACCTGATCAGGGAAATGTATCCTATATAGCATGTCTTGCTTTAATACTTCCCATAATGGTTATTAGCATATCACATTATTATAGTTTGTGGTAACCCAAGATTGCATTCAAGTATGTAACAAACTTCGTTTGTAGTTTAAGCTATACACTTTTAAGTAGCATTCATAAGGTTTAGAAAATCTTGATCACTCTCTAGAATAGCCCATTAAACATGGGTTGTGGTTGAATGCACTACATAATTTATATAACACAACCACTCTACATATCAACCAAAGTTATAGGCTCTTTATTGCAACAAGAGGTAATTTCTCTTGGATCATGCTATCATTACATCATAGCCTGTTAAACTTGAGTCAACCTGAATGCACCCAATGATGATTGACACCTAATTGTGATGGAAATGATTTGTACATGAATTGTGCTCATATGAGTGCCTCCATTTCTATCACAACATAGCCACATTAAACTTGGGTCACAAATGAATGCATCTTGTATTTGTTATAGCATAGTTGTGCCACATGACCAATAGAGTTATAGATCACATAATTATGTAGTCACAAGAATTTGTTCCTTGGTTGTGCTCTTATGGTGATTACATTACCATTACAACATAACCCTTTGGACTTATATTGCTCAAATCCTTACATTGCTTATTTTCTCTTTGGATGGATGGCTTCATGGAGTTTTTGTGATTTATACAGCTTTTGTTTTGATAGTAAATAACATCGAATTCTTTTTGAAGCTAAAATGAGTTATTAATTATGGTTTTATGATGATTTTGAGTTTTATTTAGAATGGGTTAACATGTGTCATTTTTTATGTGCAGGAAGAATAGATTGTGATGCATCATTTGAGTATGGATGGTTCAAGAAAAATTGGATTGCTATCGAGGTGACATAACTAGGTTGGAGAGTACCTTGAGCCGGTGTAAAACACTTCTGGGTGTTTTCCCTGGGAAGCAAAACCTAGGTGTAGGAATTTTTGAATATCTGACAAAGGAAGTTCCTTTATTCTAAACATAAAATCATAAATCTGTTGGTCCAATTGAGCATCCAACCTGACATCTTTAATATCCGATAGAGAAATTCTTCTAAAGATAAAATCATAAATCTGCTGGATCAATTTCAAATCCAACTAAGGAAGTTCCTACATTCTAGAGACAAAATCATAAATTTTATTGATCCAATTGGAGATCCAATTTGAGTTTGTGAAGCTCTGATGGAGAAAGTTCCTAAATTTTAAAGATAAAATCATAAATCTTCTTGGTCCAATTTGAGGTCCAATTTTAAGGATTTGCCTTTTAATTATACTTTCTGACATTTGGCTTGATACAAATTGTTACTTTAGAATTATGGTATTGCTTTTCTTCTAATTTTTTCAACCCTCATTTTAGGGAAGAACTCCAAAGATGGTTTTTTCAGATGGAGACTATGCTTTTTCGCTATAGGTTTTGTCTAGAAACACCAAAAACTTAGGTATTGTCATACTTAGGTACAGCAGAGTTTGAGGTGAATTGAACTTAGTATTTTATGTTGATATGGATATGTTCTAGCCTGTAGTTAATATTTGTAGCATAACAGATAGGCTAAATAGTTTCTCATATACCATTATTTCAAATTCTAAATTGCTATACCTTATTCTAGGAGCAAATCATAGGGAGAGTCTATACATAAGACATCATTGAACTTCAAATTCAAAATTGTTGGCTCTTTCACAATTGTTTGCTTCATTTATTTGATCTAAGACAACCTATTGTATAGAAGATACTCTCAAAATCATAGTAAAATCCTTTATTCTAGGATGATTGTTCAGAATATTTCTCATCATAATAATGAACAAAAACATCAGTCATTAACCTGAGCTTTGCAAGAGTTTCATCAAATTCTACTTCTCCACTCTCTTTTCCATTCTGAATTGTATTCCCAATTTCATCCATGATGAACTTCCTTAGCTTGTAGATCATGTTGTTAGCCATAACTTTACCAGGTGTCGAGGATAGCTTTGATTTTTTACCCAAGCAACAATTGACAAAATTCGGCCTTACTAGATTTTGATCTAGTAAGGCCAAATTTTGTCAATTGTTGCTTGGGTAAAAACTCAAAGCTATCCTCGATACCTAGTAAAGTTATGGCTAACAGCAAGATCTACAGGCTAAGGAAGTTCTTCATGGATGAAATTGGGAATAAAATTCATAATTGAAAAAAGAGTGGAAAAGTAGAATTTGATGAAACTCTTGCAAAGTTCAAGTTAATGAGTGATACTTTTTTTCATTGTTATGATGGGAAATATTTTGAACACTCATCCTAGAATAAAGGATTTTATTATGATTTTGAGAGCATCTTTTATACAATAGGTTGTCTTAGATCAAATAAGTGAAGCAAACAATTGTGAAAGAGCCAACAATTTTGAATTTGAAACAATGGTGTCTTATGTATGGACTCCCCCTGTGATTTTCTCCTAGAATAAGGTATAGCAATTTTGAATTTGAAACAATGGTATATGAATAACTATTTAGCCTATCTATTATGCTATAACAATTAACTACAGGTTAGAACATATCCATATCAGCATAAAATAGCAAGTGCAATTCATCTCAAACTCTGTTGTGGTAATTGCTTTGTAAGGAAGTTTGCACTCCATGAACATTCTTTATGCACATTAGTATGTTGGTTATTATCTCGATCTCCTTTTTTATCAAAATAATAGTGAAGTTCATTGCATAAATCATGACCATTTTGTAGTGTTGTGATCCAGTGCTCTTTTACTTCTTACTCATTGTGTTCTCAATCACCATGTGCAAATGACTTAGAGGATGGATCTTTTGTCACCATTTGAAAGTAACTTTCATTGTTTTTGGACTATTTGTTATGATTCAATCACTGTTTGACAGTGTTCTTCCTTTCTCAATCCTATAGGACAGAGGACAATTCATAGTTTGCAACTCTCTAGCAATGATCACCAAGCGGATTTTTATCAAATATTGCAGTTGCAAGTTCCACTTTAGATCACAAAAACTTTTGCACAACCACCGCAACACCGCATAGTTGTTGTTGGACCTTCGCAATGATGCAAATGGCTCACTAATACCTCCATGCTACCCTATCCCACTCTTCTCTCTTCCCTGTTCCATATTTTTTTTGGTTTCCCAAATCATTATGCAAATCATAATCATACACTTTGTCCCACTCTTCTCTCTTCCCTATTCCATCACCTATCAGGCTTGTCAGCTCCTCATTCCTCCACTTTAACAAAGTTGGAGGAGTCTCAAAAGGGAGATAATTCTGCAAAACAAAACAACTTTCTTACAGATCTTGTAATCTACAAAAAATAAGCTTTACAGTCAAAAAAAATCTATCTAATGATCTATGTGTTTACCCTATTGGAGAAAAAGATTTGGTATTTTTTATAGTGAGATGCAAGATACACCCAAGAATAGATCTAAGAATATCATATTTTTAAACCTTCAAATCTTTGAGATCGTTGCAGATTTGATTTGATTTTTGCATAGTTGGATGGATCTAAAAAATTGTTGCTTGAAAATGATGTAAATGAAAATGTTGTTTGTTTAGAATAATCTAATGGTGTTATTTTTCACATGCACAAAAAAATTTAGTCTACCTTAAGATAACCATTAAAATTATCATTTTTTTAATCATAATATTTCATTGTATATTTTTGTTTTGTTAGATTGTATTGGATAGTTAATGGTTAAGCTTTTTTTTTTTAAATCAGCATAATATACTTTCCATGTACTTCTTTTCATCACTTGTAAATCTAATTTTTTGTTACTTTTTGTGATCATAAAAAATAGAGATGATTATAGTCTCTGTGAAATATTTTCATGCATGTTTGAGATCTCTACAAGGTGATGAAAAAGTCCCTAGGGTTTGGTAGGGTTTTGAGTATCCTTAATTTTTTTTTATGGCAATATTGTCACTAAGTTCTCTCCTTTCCCAAATATAGTCACCTGAGAAACTACCATGATGCTCTTGACTGTAAATTACTTTGTTCTCCCTACCTTCTCAATACAAGTCTAATTCTTCAACTCTACCAACTGCCCTTCCATCTCAGTGTCTTTTCATGCTCTTGCATCTATTCTCTTATGAATTTATTCTTATGACTCTGAAAGCTATCACTAGGTCTATTATGACCATTAGGTCTTTGAGGTTATATGATTTTCTACTATGAACTCTCAGATTGTCATACTTTTGATGACAATTCTCCAAGGATGTTTTCTCATTAACTTAACTCTCTGTGTATTCTCCATTATGCATTGAAAATTCATGGTTTCTAGTTAACTAGTTAATGGTGTAACCATGGCCATGTTTCTTGGGACTTTCATCCCTATAGGATAGTTTCCTTATAGATCTGAATGTAATTTAAAAGGTTCCCATAAATATTGACAAGTTTCATAAGATTGTTGTGTCAAGGTAGTAGATAGTCGTGACAAGTTTCATAACACCACCATATCGCAAGACCCAAGAAGACACGGTGCGGTGTAGCTCAATAACATCCTACATTACCATGAAGGCCAAGCAATAAATGTGTGGTATGGCGGTAAATCAAATACTTATCACACATCCTCGCAAGAGCCAAGAAGACACGGTTCGGTGTAGCAGTAACATTCCACATTACCGCGAAGGCCAAGCAATAACAGTGTGGTGTAGCAGTAACATCCCGCATTACCACGAAGGCCAAGCAATAATGGTGTGGTGTAGCAGTAACATCTCACATCACCACAAGGATCATGTCAAAATAGTGCAGTATTGTGGTTAAACTATAAAATGAAATATCACATTTCTTTGAGGCATTGTTTTGAAATTGTTTGCTTGCCTTGTGTATATTACTTCCACATTTTCATGTATGTCTATAAGCAGGGTACTATATGAAGAAAAAAAATCCCTAGTGTTATGCTTTGATGGATGTCCCTTCGTTATTACTAGATATCTAATGTAGTGCACATTTTTATAGTGTAAGCCTACTTTTCAGATTGTTTCATTTAGCATCACCAATATTCTCCACAAGAACATTGTCCCTGTTTAAAATGATGGAAATGGTTAACATCTCTTAGAACAATTTCTCTTGCAACAATCTTGGAGATGAATTTAGATGCAGTGTGAAAATCATAACATACTTGAAGGTTCTTAAGAACTATAATAGTTGTACCAGGGGCCATGTTTAACAAACCAAATGCAATTGCTAAATTTTTACTATGGTGGCAAATAAATGACTCTTTTTTCTTCTATTTTGCATCATTAAGTAAAAGTATTGAATCTGGAAATACCCTATTTCCTTCATTTTCCAATCCAATTTCTCCAATTTTTCATAGATCTCCCATGTTTGTGGATGTGATCTATCTCCTACACAAAAAAGCATGTACCATTTTATGCCCTTCAATCCAACTACATGTAGGTATCTTTTTAATTCCTCTATCTTTCATCAATCTCCTTAATATTTGAACCTCACCACACCTGCCCACTTTTGCACAGATGTTTTACAAAAGAACATAAGTTGCAACATTTTTAGGATCCAACTAAAAAAGCAGTGTTGCTGGAATACTCAACCTATATTCATATATGATCCACAAGAACCACAGGTTTAACTAGCATCTCAGTAATAATGTTTAGGGTGTCCTCAAGAAAGCCATCAAGGGCACGAAAGTCAACCATGCATACCTAATGATCAACTATATATGAAATGAAATAAGGGTCACTAACGTGTGAAGTATGTGCAGCCCTCATCCACTAAACCTGCATTGTAATGCCCTCACCACGAACCCTAGAGGACAACACACTAGCAACTTAACACGGAACAATTTTTTTTGAAAGAGTGCATTTAACACACCATTACAAATGAAACATTAACACAACTCAACCCATTAGTTTATTAATTTATTATTTTAATTTTCTTTCATGAAGTTTGTTTATACAAACACATTAGTAATTATATAGATATATATATTATATAAATATCTTATTTTGAACAATAATTCTTAATTTATTAAAATTAAATAAATAATTTCACTATATTTGTTTTAATTTAATTCTTTAATTTAATATGGCTTTTTTCTTCTCTAATCAAAGCCTACAATTTGACAATTTACATTTAATGTAATAATCAACAAAACACAATATTCAACCCTAGGGAAAGTTAGAAGAGATCCAAAGTGCAAGGTTAGGAACAAAGATATGTAATTGGTCACAAAAGGATTTACGATGTAACCAAAATTCTAGTTCCTAAATATTCATCTTTACAAGAGATAATCCATGTCCACATAAACTAATCTTTAATTTGCTTTAATTACAAAATATCAATCCTTTTTTAAACTCGTTATTTCTAAATTTCATTTCCTATACATCTTTTAATTAAATGTAATTAATTTATTATTTCCTTATTCCCTGATCTATTTTCCAAATATTCAATCTACTAAATTAATTAACTCTTATAAACATAAATATTCTCTAACAATAACTATAATGTATATATATATACTCCAATCTTGATCCTATTGGTAATGTTTGTATAATAGATTATCATCTTGGCTATATCGAGTAGAATGATTAAACTAACCATCCTTAAAGGGTAGAATGATTAAACAAACCAATCAGAAAACTAGACCTACACTGTAATAGTGTGTATTGTATCAGATATCCAGTAATAATGAAGGGACATCCATCAAAGCATAACAGTAGGGAATTTGTCATATGAACATGTGGATCATATATGTATATAGGCAGAGTATTTCCAGCAACACTGCTATTTAGTCGGATCCTAAAAATACTACAACTTATGTTCTTCTCTAAAGCATCTTGTGCAGAAGCAGACAAGTGTGGCGAGATTCAAATACTACACTATGCATAAACTCATGACATCATGCACCCAACAATAATCCTCAATTTAGTTTGCAGAAGGAAGGTAGTTCCACAGAATATCACTGAAGAAAAATCACTATATGTCAGATGTGAACCCCATAGATATTTGATTTATTCATTTGCTCAGATTCGGGACACAATAGAACATACAAGATACATGAAATGGATGCGAGTGTCAGCAAAAAGTTGATTTATAAGTGTTTCAGGTCCATGAACACAATGTAAAAGACGCATGGACGGTTGTATACCCGAAATTCAATGATACTAGGAATAACTGGGTATGGGCATGGTATAATATAACAATGGACACTAGTAGTCTGTTAGAGTTGCAGTATTTATAGTTATTTATAGGATGTAAATATTGGTATAAGGAAATTCCGAATGGAAATTGCTTAGTATCATGATGAATACTACCTTAGTCAGATCAAAAGTTGGCAAGAATTAAAATGGAAAGCCAAAGCAGTAAGGAGAAGATAGGTTGGAGATATTTTTAATTAATTCGGTTTCCACAACTTCTGTGAACAACAATTTTGTTCGAGACAAAAAGAAAGTTTAAATCATGACTTACATATATAATATGTTGAAATGACAAAATTCGAATAACAGAGATATCTATATGACATTTTTTTTTTTTAGTAAAATAGAACATATATGCCCAAGGTTGAATCATTTAACCATTAAAATAAGGGAAAAGATTTGCAATTAAGGGTTTTGAAACATGATCTTTAGCAGAGTCACATGAAGAAAGTGAGCCCATCCTTATTCTGTGTATTTGAGAATGGAAGATAGAAAGTACTTATCTATCAACATAAGGAGGGTTGGAGGCATCACTCGTTTTCTCAAACTTTCCCTTTAGAGTAGCTACCAGAGTAGTTGAGAACCTCTGAATATGCTAAAAGCCGACAAACAAATTCATCACCACTTTCCTCATGTACCATGGTTACTAGGGGTAACCCGATTGAGAATCGTAATCCAATTCCATCAAGATTGCAGAGACTATCGATGCTTCCAAATAAACAATCTAAATAGGTAGATCTTGATTGCAAGACACGCACACAAGGATTTGCGAGGAAGCTCTCAAGATCTACATAGGGACGACTCCTTCTCAACTATATCTCCCTAACCATAATAAGAAGCTCGAAGCTATAATGAGCAATCCAAAATCTAATTGGATTTTGAGGGTTCTGGCAGAGAAATTTTCTGCCACTCACCTCTCCCATCATCCCATTAAAAAAAACACCCACTTGTAACCATCCCTTTAGGATAGGCCTCCATCAAATAGTTTTGAATCGACTAAACCAAATACCTGACAATACTAATAAGGTGAATCACAGAGGGGCATTACATCCTCCCCCCCTAAGATTTGACTTACTCCTGGAAGTTGCAAGATTAGAATTAAAACATACGAAAATACAAGCACTTCCAATAGCAAGTTTTAAGAATACCTTTTTGCTTCAACAAGGTCATGATCTTCCAACTCAATCCATGCTCAAGTACCCTTGACGCACTAAGAAGCTCCTCAAGATATGATTTCTCTTAACAGTAGCAACCCTCTCAGTCAAAATATAAGAACTCTCGATCTCATCAAGATGATAGGTCTCATTCCAAGAGAGATAGGAATTGGAGGAGAATTAAGCATTATCACTTTGATACCATGTGTGACGCCCCCGCCGCAAACCGTAGAGGACAACACTCAAGCAACTAAAAATGGAACATTTTTTTTTTTTAAGTGTGATGTTACACGACTGTAAATGAACATAAGCTTACATATTGTCCTATGTCCTCTAAGTTTCATGATTGCATTACGTAGTTCCCATTATCTAAATTAACAAAACCCATAAAGCTTTATAATAACCAAATTATAACATCAATTAAGAATCACATCTACTCATTACATATAATCAAGTGATTCATGAGATACAACCATAATATAAACATAAAAGATTAACTAATTACATCCATTCCACTTAACATGTACAATATCATTGAATACATAATTCATCACATAATAGAGTTACATCAGTTTCATCTTTACAATTACATTATGTACATTAACGCGTCCTCGTTATATGTGAGGAGTGTTCAACAACATGATACATGATGCTTAAATTGAGATATAGTACAAATACACATACAAGGATCATGAATCCCAAAAGTAAATACAGTGCAGAAGTCTTCGGATCAAGTGAAGTCGCCACAACACAAGCAAGAGGATGGAAACCAATGGAGAATGAAACACGTTCCACCCAATTGTGTGGAACCCAAAGGTCCACCCACTGTGCTAGGCGATAGCAAAGGGTCCCACCATCACTGACAAACAAAGACAACATACTACATAAGGTTGACAAGACAACAATGATCAAGTAATTACCAAGTCAAACAACAATGACATCACTTCCAAAGGTATATAAACATCCAAAGTGAAACCAAAGACAAAGGGAATACAAGGTTGTCATAGGAGGAGTGTCATCACATAGTTGTCATGTGTTATCCAAGTAAATCTTCCTAGGCCCCGACCCCCATCCTAGGTTATCCTAGTAGCCTCTACCGATCTTTGGCCCCTCATGCAAACCTATGTGGAATCAACATACCTCTCGTAGAGACGAGGCAACCAATCTTGTCATTCTAGGCCTTCTCAACTCATCTCAAGCCTATATGAGCGCATGATCCATGAGCAAGCCATCACTTATCTTAATTAGTGTTTTTGCTACCTAATCCCCCCTATTTTATTTTAGATTATCACTTATTTAAAAAACTTCCACATGGGTTATCCAGGCACCACTTTGTGTGCCAGCCCCCATTGGAAGCCACTCCCCTACTGACAACAAGGAAAACCAATAAAATTGAAAAGAAAGGCCACTTGCACAAACTCATAACTCATAACAAAATCACATGGTGAGGTATAATCCCTTCCTGCTCACAAGTTCCAAAAGTAAAAATCACATAAGTGAACTCACTGTGCAAGGCAATAATTATCATATACTCATTTAACACACAACAGTCATCTCAAGGATAATCAAAGAATCCATCAAATAGAAACTCCCCTTAGCCTCTGGAAAACAACCTTAACCAATTTACACAAATGACTCCCACTTCAATATCAATTGCAAATCACACCCAAAGCATTTAATTTAACCAATCACTATTTATACAATACGAGCAATGATTCGAGCATTACAGCCATATAAACTAGACACAAACAATCAATAAAACATGACCATGAAGACAATTGCAACTCATAAAACATTAACCAAAAACAACTCAATATCAATAATTGAATCAACCAAGCAGTGCATTTGTAAGAGATATTACTTACACATCACTAAGTCTCATAACTTAGTCACTAACTCTGCATAATGCACCTTTCACTCAATAATACTAAAGTGTCTATGCTAGCACTCAACTAATAATTATGAGGAAAAATCCAGAACTATAAAAGAACTAACTTCCTTTTTACGAATAGGAATGGCATCTAATTTAATTATATATGAACATAAATTTGGAATGGAGAGTACATCTCAATATTTATAAAGCACATGCAAATAGGATAGTGATGACTCCATACTCTTTCTTGAAATAACTAACTTTTACAAGATAGTAAATTAACTCCTAAGCTTAACTTAATCTTTCCTTAACTAATATATATATATATATACATGATTATTCTTAGATTCATTTACATTGCAGACTAAACTATTTCTCAAGATATCCTAAATATGATTATTTCTAGATCTTCACAACTACATTTTTTTTTACTGTTCGATCTATATCTATAGCTAAGTGCTATATATGGCACCACCTGTGCATCGAATAGTGATCACAATAACTAAATAACATCCAATAGTATCATAGTGTCCAACAAACAGTACCATAAAGTCTAGCAAACAGTATCATAAGGCCTAGATACAGTCCAAGTAGCTGTCCAAACAAAGTCAAACTGAGGGGGCATTACATGCATGACTGCATGCATCTAGAATACAAGCAAAGCTTACCATGTCGGTGTTCCAAAGTGCTTCATTAATTCAAATATTTTGAGAGCTTCCTTGCAAAATCCATTTTCTACACATTTTGCAATCATATCATTTCATTCCATGAGATGGCATCTCTTTGAGGCATTTTGTCAAACAATTCATTTTGTACTACATTTTGGTGTCAAATCTTTGGTAATTATGGTTAGTTTCATTACATTCAAATTATGAATTCTAGGAAATTATATACAGTAAATAGATTGATGGCTCTATGGATAGTGAAATTAGCTCTCTTAGAAATTAACTGATATATCTAGAAGGATTATTTTAATTAAAGATGATTTTGTGGTTATTTTTGTAACAATAATTAACAATGATTTTACAACTCAGCTAGCATGCTATTTTCATGCAAGATACGAGTCATCAAAGTCAAGCACATACCAAGAAGATGGGACTCTACTTCAAGCCCTCAACCTTACTTAGTTTAGTCTGCTTACATGGGGATATTAAGGAAGTTACTAAAAAAATATATATATCACTTTTTGTTTGTGAAGGAGAATCTTGTGAGATTCAATATGGTGGTGGATCAATATCTAGTTTCTTAAGTAAAGATGATATCATAGTTGGGAAACTTGTTGTGAAACATCAAGTTAGTAATTTTTGGATGTTAAGGCTTCCCAATTGGATATCAAAGATATTTTCTCATCAAGTTAATTTGGATTTTATGTATAAATGGATTCTTCCATGGTGCAAGTCTTTACTCAAATAACACATAAACCAAGGTTGACATTTTTGTTGTCTAATTAATTCTGATGGCATTCTTGGGCTTGGTTTCCAGGAAATTTTTGTTGATAATGTTGTTCCAATCTGGTTAGTGTTGATAGCCTTCATTCTATAATGTCAACTTCATTCTATAATCTAAGCATATCACCTTTCTTAAACTTTGAACAAGGTTCTGAAATCAAGAGTTCAATATGCATATTTCAGGCCTATGTTGAACACTATGTTTAAGGAATTTGTTGACAAGGCTATAGTTTTTTAATTGATTTATCTTTCTGTTGTGTTTGGAATTTTGTAAACTTGCAATATACAATGCACTTTTATTCTTTCTGAATTGATACTAATATTAATTTTGTTGGTTGTATTGAGGCATAGCTTCATTCATGGTGGAAAAGGCAGCACCCTATTGCTCATATCAGATGGCACGTTACATATAAAGGAGGAAAGATTCTAGCTCGGTTATTGTTGACTGCATTGAAGAAGAGAGTTTCATATATGGGACACGATCAACACTCTCGTTCTTGGATTCAACACATTATAGCTTGCTCTAGGAATATTGCCCATGTTGTAGAATTTTTAAGAGATGAAAGGGGTGTGCGCTCGCATTGAAGGGCTTTAAGCATGCGTTTCCATCATTGCAGAAATTTTTTGGAGAATTTTCTTTCTTGCAGTTATTTATGTGCAATATTGTAACTCAGATTGCCAGTCTTGTGACTAAAAATAACAATTGTAATACTCTACTTTTAAGTTGTAATTAGAACACCTTTTTTTATTATTAAAGTTCACCAATTTTGCCTTCTCAATGGTTGTCGTATTATGTGCAATTGATGATTGATGTGTATTTTTGTGTTTTATGCTTAAATCCTCAAATATCAGTTAATTAAAATGACTAAATATACTACTAATTGACATCAATTAATTTAATTAAATTGACTAAATTTACTACCAATTGACAAAAATCAGTGAATAGTTAATAAAAACAACTAAATAAGTGACCAGTTAACAACAATCAATGACTAAATATATCAGTGAATAAAAAAATGACTAAATAAGTGACCAAATTACAGCAATCAATGACTAAATCAACAACTAAATAAGTGACCAGTTAAATATATCAATGAATAATTTAAATGACTAAATAAGTGACCAGATTACAGCAATCAATGGCTAAATCAATGACTAAATATATCAGTGAAAAAAAAAAACCAAATAAGTGAACAGATTACAACAATGAATGACTAAATCAACGACTGAATATGCTACCAAATTGATCAATCAAAACAACCAATAAATGACTAAAAATGGTTTAGTCATCAATTTGGTCGCATTATATATGACTAGCAATAAACTACTAATGGTCACGTGACCAAGTTCAATCATTTAAATAAGCATTTTTTAGTAGTTTTTTCAATAGTTTATTGTTGTTTATGTACTAGTGATTATATTTTATTTATTATTTGTGCTCCACCTCATATGGAATGTTGGAATTCCAAGTGTTGGCACTTTTTTATGATTTATAAGTCATCATAAGGTAGATAAATATGGTATATTTGGAACGCTCCTCTTTTATGTGATTCTATGACAAATTATAACACATAAGAGCTAAAAATGGAGGGAGTTACATTGGAAGCATGTCTATCTATGATAGGCTTTATTATTTATCATATGGTGCCTATTTTGAGATGGTATTATAGGCCAAGTTGAGTGTTCATGTTGATGGTCAAATTAGGAGTTACCATTGTATTATTGACTTACTATTTAAATAGTGGGTGATAAAAAATGTTCGCGAGTGGCATTGGAAATTATACCCAAGTTGAGTGCCACTTTTTGGCGGTTTGTAAAATGGTTTTCCAAACCATTTTTGGTTTCCCAACTTTATCATTAGTCTATAAATTTTGAACTTGAGGATATAGTTTTATAAGCAATTTACAAGTATACATGTATTGTTGGAATTCTACCAAAATTATTCATAGTTTATTATTGGTGAATACTCATATAAATACATGTATTTAAGTGTATTGTGATCTTATTCAAATTCTCTAATACATTGTGCATGTTTTGAAGTGTGGGGTTGTTCTTCCAAAATGGTTTTCCATATGTAAATCAATTATCTAGAGCACTCTAGAGGTGTTGTCACAAGCAAAGATGGAAAATACCAAAAACGCTTCTTCTTTTTTCTTTTCTTTTTTCTAAATCATGTTTTTCGAGGTCTTCAAAATGGAATTTGACCTGAAACATTCACTAAGCCCTTAAATTGAATAGACATAGTCTTTTATTTAAGGGACTAAAATTGGAGCTCTTGGAGATCTTTCCAATGATGTAAAGAAGTCCAAATTTCAACAACCAAGCTAGGAGTTATGACCCCACTAAGTTGTGGTAGTGAAAATATACTTTTTTTTTGAAAATTTTGTTTTAATTATTGTGTGTTCATCCAGTTGTTCATTTTCAAATTCCAAAAGATATGTTGACTAATTGAATTCTACTCAAATCAATAAACTTTGGATTTGGAAGTTAATGAAGTAGTTTTTGGAGATGCATACATCTTTTTAGTTTGTTGTTTTGTTTTGTTTTTAAAAAAATCTACAATACTGTAGGTTTCACACCAGGTATTGTTCTATAGATTCAAAATTTGAATCAATCACTATGTTATGGTATAACTATTTATATTTATGATTGTATTTCTCTACTTTTTGTAATATTTTTTGTTGATTTAAGATAGCGTCGGTTAGATATAAATGATGATTGCAGTAATGCATCATCATCATTTATATTTAACCTAAACTGTCTTATAATCCTTCAAATTAAATTTTTGAATTTCTGGAGATGATAAAATTCGAATTTGGTTAAATCGAATTTCATTTATAGATGATTGTTGTATTAACATTAGTTTGAGTTAATTCTGAAGAACTCTGTTAGTTATGCAACCCGCGCACTCAAGGGTCACGTCCCATGAGTGGACGCGTCTTCACTTTGTGGAGACACGTCCTCTCAAAGGATGTGTCTCTTCTTGAGCCGCGTCTTCATCTCATTTAAGGGACTTCTTTTCCCTTTCTTGCAAGTATTGAAATCAATAGATACTCTACTCCAAGGAGACTACATACTTCAAAGAAGACTCAGACGCGTGACTGCAGTTACGGGGATATAATCTGAAAATTATTTAATCTTATTTAACATGGTATCAGAGCCACGTTAGGAAGATCCAATTAAATTCATATCAGATTATTTAAATCATATTCTCTCTTGAAATCACATTCCTCTCTTCATAATGTCTAGTGTAATAAGATTCGAGGACCGTCTGGAAGGTGCAAACAACTTTACATCATGGAAATTCTGAATCATGATGATTTTAAAAGAAAATAAGTTAGACTCATTTGTGAAAGAAAACCAGATAGAGCCTAAGAATGATCTGGAGAAATCTCAATGGATTGAGAACAATGAGAAAACCATGAAAATTATAGTAGATGCAGTTAGGGACCATATAGTACCTATTTTGTCTAAACATGAGACTGCATACCTAATGTTTAAATCTCTTGAAAGCACCTTTGAAATAAACAACACTAGTAGGACCCTTGCTCTAAAGAGGAAAATTAATCATGTTCAAATAAACAAGGGAGAATCTGTTAATTCATATTTCATGAGAATCACTGAACTAAGAAATCAACTATCAACAGTTGGTTATCAAATTGATAGTAAGGAGTTAACACTAATAGCTCTAGATGGTCTACCAAACTCATGGGAGTCATTTGTATAAGGAATAAGTGCAAGATCTAAACTCCCTAAATTTGATAGGCTGAGAACAGATTGCTTGCAAGAAGAAACAAGACTAATGACAAAAGGAAACCTTCAGAAACCTATAGATGAGGATATTCATGTACTAAACACAACTACTCATAAGAAAGGTAAGAAGAAAAACTTCAAGAGAAAGAAGAATTTGTATGGAAAGGGATCATCCAAGAAAAGGAAAGACATATCCCAAATACAATGTTTCAGATGTGATCAGTATGGACACTATGCAATCAAGTGCCCTGATAGAACAAAAGAACAGGCATCCTTTGCTAAAGTTGAAAAGACAAATACAGAACATGATTCTGAGAAATTTGTTTTCTACTCAGCATTATCAAGTCAAGTATCAAACATAGTCAATAATTGGGTAATTGATAGTGGTTCTTCAAGGCACATCACAGGATTCAGAGAACACCTAGATACTATGATAGAAGAAACTGCAGAAGAAGTAACTATTGGGGATGATTCTGCACATCCAGTTAAGGGGGTTGGAACTTGCACCATAAATCTTAAGTCTAGCCTCTCTCTTCAACTCACTGGAGTATTATTTGTACCAGGGATAAAGAGGAACCTAATATCCATTTCTGCTCTTGAAGACAATGGATATAGGGTCACCTTTATGGATGGAAAAGTCCTAGCATGGCCAAAGAACTCCACCATAAAGAAAGCTCAAACTATAGGGATAAGACAAGGATATCTCTACAAACTGTGCACTGACATTAATCAAGCCCTTATTCATGAGACTTCTGATTCAAATGAAATTTGGCATCGAAGACTAGGACATATTCATTTTCGTGCCCTACCTTTTGTGGAAAAATTAGTAACAGGATTACCCAAACTAAATCATATTCATGAAGGAGCATGCAAAGGGTGTGCCCTAGGGAAGAATACAAAGGGGGCCTTCCAAAACAGTTTGAGTAAAACCAAAAACATATTAGAACTGGTTCATTCTAACTTATGTGGACCTATGTCTATACCCTCCATGGCAGGATTTTTATATTATGTAATATTTGTAGATGACTTCTCTAGAAAGACCTGGATATATTTTCTTAAATGCAAAGAGTCAATAGAAGTCCTTAAAAGATTTAAGGAATTCAAAGCTCTTACAGAAAACTTTTCGGGGAAGAAAATCAAAACTCTAAGAACAGATAATGGGAAGGAATACACCTCAGAAATCTTTAAGGAATTTTGTGTAAATGTTGGGATTAACAGGGAGTTTACTGTAGCCTTCAATCCTCAAGAAAATGGTGTTGCTGAGAGGAAGAATAGATCTATTGTAGAAGCTGCTAGAGCAATGTTGTTCAACCAAAACATAGAAACTTCATTTTGGGTAGAAGCCTCTAGGACAGCTGTCTACATTCAAAATAGATGTCCCCATTCTCATCTAGATAACA
This sequence comes from Sequoia sempervirens, assembly GCA_007258455.2. NCBI lineage: Eukaryota > Viridiplantae > Streptophyta > Pinopsida > Cupressales > Cupressaceae > Sequoia > Sequoia sempervirens. The sequence goes on from VDFB02010190.1 coordinate 338,092, forward strand.
AAACTCCTGAAGAAGCATTTACTGGTATAAAACCTAACATAAGTCACTTAAGGATCTTTGGTTGCCCTGTCTACATTCATGTTGCCTTAATGAATGAGATCATTAGTTCAGAACCATCTAGCGTTATGGAAGCTCTAAAGCATCAAGTATGGAAAGATGCTATGACAGAAGAGTATCAACCCATTTTGAAAAATGATGTATGGGATATAGTACCTAGACCAAAAGACAAATCTATTGTCTCTTCCAAATGGCTCTTCAAAATCAAACATGTTGTTGATGGCAGTATCGAGAAACACAAGGCACGCTTTGTTGCTAGAGGTTTCTCTCAAAAGGAAGGTATTGATTATGAAGAAACTTTTGCACCTATTGCCCGATACACCTCTATGAGAGCAATAATAGCTATTGCTGCAGCTAAAGGCTGGAAGATCCATCAAATGGATGTGAAAACTTCCTTCTTGAATGGGTCCATTGAAGAAGTCTTTTTAGAGCAACCTGAAGGCTTTGTGATACATAATGCAAACTCACATGTATGCAGATTGAAGAAATCTCTATATGGACTTAAATAGGCTCCCAGAGCCTAGTATGAAATAATTGACAACTATCTTCTAAGACTAGGATTTTCCAAGAATGATGCAGATCCAAATCTCTATTTTAAGGTAATTAAAGGTGATATGTTAATACTAATTTAATATGTTGATGACCTAATAACAGGAGAAGATCACCTTATTACTCAATGTAAGGAAGACCTGGCTTCAGAATTTGATATGAAAGACTTGGGCATTTTACATTACTTCCTAGGGTTGGAAGTCTGGCAGAAATCAGATGGTATCATTTTAAATCAAGGAAAGTATACTACTGATATTCTAAAGAGATTTGGGATGTTAGACTGTAGACCCATGTCTACACCTATGGAAACTAACTTACACAAGTTGAAAGAAGCAGCAGCAGAATCCAAGTGTGCAGATCCAACCCTTTACAGACAGATGATTGGATCCTTGATGTATCTGGTCAACACTAGACCTGATATTTGCTATGCAGTGAATGTTCTCAGCCAGTTCATGTGTGAACCAAAGGAAATTCACTTAATGGCTGTGAAACATATTTTGAGATATCTTCAAGGCACTATTGGATATGGTCTTCTTTACAAGAATAATCCTCTAGATCTACATGGGTACTCTAATTTAGATTGGGCTGGAAGTGTAACCGATCAGAAAAGCACATCAGGATGTTGCTTCAATTTAGGATCAGCCATGATCTCCTGGATTTACAGAAAATAATCTTCAGTTGCACAGAGCTCAACAGAAGTTGAATACATTGCAGCCTCAATGGGAGCAAGAGAAGCAGTTTGGCTTCGTAAATTGCTCATGGGACACTTTGGTGACCCCTTGAATCCTACTATTATTCATTGTGATAATCAGAGTTGCATCAAACTCTCTGTAAATCTTGTCTTTCATGATAGATCTAAGCACATTGAGATCCCCTATCATTATGTAAGAGATATGGTGGAAAGGAATGTGATTCAGTTGGAGTATATTAGTACAAATGATCAAACTGCAAACATTCTCACCAAGCCTCTCTCTCGAATCAAGGTGGAGCACTTCAGGAAGAAACTTGGTATGGTTGAAATGTAATTTGTTATTTATGTTTGAAATACAAAATTGTTTATAAAATTGTACTAATATATAAAGATGTTTAATGTGTAAACTCTTTTGTCATGTGTGTGACTCCATGACTTTATGGGCCTACTCCCCCTGTGTACATTATTGAAAGGTGACGATCTTTCTAATAATGAACACTTGTATTTGACATTGTAAAGTGACAACTCTACAATGACAAACTATCATGATAGATATCATGTGACTTGATATCTGTGGACATGTCATGATAGTATCTCTTGGACACCTTGATAGATATCATGGGACTTGATATCATTTGAAGATCATTGTGATCCTTAAGAGATAATCGTGGTGGATATTTATATCCATGGATTTTCCATGAATTATGGTAGACATCATGTGACTTGATGTCAGTGCTCTTATCATAATGAAGATGTGATTATGAAGAATGTCATGTGACTTGACAATCTTATGAAAACATATCATATCTTGATATCACGTGTGTAGGTGATATCTCCTCTTATTTAATTTGGAATATCTTCCCTAGCTAAGAGGGAGTGTTGATTTAAGATAGCGTCGGTCAGATATAAATGATGATTGCAGTAATACATCATCATCATTTATATTTAACCTAAACTGTCTTATAATCCTTCAAATTAAATTTTCAAATTTCTGGAGATGATAAAATTTTAATTTGGTTAAATCGAATTTCATTTGTAGATGATTGTTGTATTAACATTAGTTTGAGTTAATTCTGAAGAACTCTGTTAGTTATGCAACCCGCGCACTCAAGGGTCACGTCCCATGAGTGGACACGTCTTCACTTTGTGGAGACACGTCCTCTCAAAGGACATGTCTCTTCTTGAGCCGCGTCTTCATCTCATTTAAGGGACTTCTTTTCCCTATCTTGCAAGTATTGAAATTGATAGATACTCTGCTCCAGGGAGACTACATACTTCGAAGAAGACTCAGACGCGTGACTGCAGTTACGGGGATATAATCTGAAAATTATTTTATCTTATTTAACAATTTTTGATCAAATTTTAAGTTTTTTCTACATCACTACCTTCAATATTAGTATAGGAAATTATTTTTGCATAGCTTGTTTTCTTAGAAATAATCTCCAAATTCAATCATCCATATACCCTCATATTCATGCATAGCAAGTTTGCAACAACAATAACTCCAATTTCTTCATTTGAGGCCCTCTAATCTAAATCATCATCAAACTCTTTCTTAGACTTCTTCGATTTACATTACTTATTCATTTGTATAGTATTTATAGTATCAACTCTTTAACTAAAATTTTAATTTTTACCACCTTAACTCTTCTAACAATAAGGAACTAACCACCTCCTCATGTTTTTTCTTCGAGACAATACTAGTAATCACCATGACAAGTTCATCCGATGAATTTGGCAAAGAATACAATTAGGTAATACACTAGTCTTACTCATTAATGTTTATATCCACAAAAGAGAACTATATCACTCTAACATTGAATGTATATAGGTGCTCTACATAGAATCACCATTATTCATCCTCAACAACAAATTTTTTTCTCAAGATAATTTTTTTTTATAGGGAAATTTATTCTATATAACTTCCCCAATTTCATCTAGAGATTCTTGATGGTGGTTTCTCCTAATAGATTAAATATTATTGAATTGGAATAGAATAGATGAACCAAATTTTTATCCTTTATATCAACCACTACCTAGTCTTGTATGGTAATGCCAAAGAATTTCTAACTATAAATCAAAACCCATATATCTCTATCAACAAGAATGCCCTCTATATTGAGATTCCAAAGCTCAAAGTTAGATCAATTTTTAAATTCTCCACCTCAAATACAAATTTTATTGTCATTCACTATGCTTGAAAAATAAGATCACTTGGAGCTTCCTCTCAAAAAATAATTAACAAGTCCTACCCACCCATAAATCTAACACACTATGTTATTTAGAAAAAAAAATAGACTAGATCCACAATAATCTTATGAGAGAAAAAGATGCAGGTAAGAAAAGATCTAAACAAATTTTAGAAGAGTAATGGCAAGAGACACAAGATATACCTTGGGAAAACCTTCAAAAGGAAAAAACTAGAAACAAAACATTCTTTATCTATTCATTTTAATAAGTGATTACAATACACTAGAAATCTCAATGCTTCAATAGAGGTTTTCAACCCTATCTTATCAAGACAATCTATCAACCTAACCCTAAAAATAAAATTACCCTAAATCTCCATCCCAAGCCCTCAATTTATAGGCCAATGAGATCCTAGAAACCACAAATTGGTTCCAAAAACTATGGGCTCAAACCCATAATCCAACACATAATAAAATTCACCTAACGTGGTCCCATGTGCATCCTTCCAAAGTAATTGGTCCTAAAATAAAAATATAACTCTCAGTGAATACCTTTGACCATTATGACAAAGAGGGCCAAGTGTAACTCCTAAGTGCTCCATGTAGAAACAATAATTATACCTACAAACCTCTTGCAAATAGTTATTTTTAACTGGTCAAAGATGTCCTTATTTGTCCACTTTCAGTGCGTTATTACAACCATGATATTAATAAATAGATTGGGTGACAACACAATAGTGTGTTCCACTATTTTTTATATTTTTGGGCCACTAAAATCAAATTTTTAGTATTCATCACAATCTATAAACGATAGCAAACAAATTTTCAAAAATTGAAGGACAATTTAAATTAATGATTTTTTGCATTTTCTATGTAGATTCAATTTATTAAAAAAAAAATGAACAATGTGAAAAATCATTTCTATCATATTTGGTTACTTTTTATAAAAAATTAAGTGTATTTTACCATTTTATTAACATTTTTCCGTAACATATAACTTGAATACAAACCAAAAAAAAATCATGTTTTCCTTGGCATGGATCATTAACTCCAATATTTAGTGCATTGATACCTTTTGTCAAATTTGTATTGATTTTTTTATTAGTACTTTATTAAGTGGTAATAACTAAAATTTATAGCTATATTTTCCCATAAAGCATTTTTCTTTGCATATATATTCAAATTAATTTATACATAGTGTAGTGCAATTTTTTTATATTTAAATCTAACATATTTGGCTATTTTTCTTAGTATCTCAAACAAAGGTAATTTTTTTGTAACATATTTGTGTTGATTATAAATTAAAAAATATAATATTTAAATTAAAACATAATATAAATATGATTTTTAGAAAGTTAAGAATGAGTGCTACTTATCTATGAAATTTCCTATTTGTATAACTTCATTTGACTCCCAAAAATGTGATGTGAAGTGGAAAATTTCATCTAGTAAAATTCATGTGTGTGGCTTGGAGGGAAAAGGTACAACATATGATGTTTAAAGGAAACACATATACTGATGATAATATCATCTAATTCATGAACTTAATATTTTTTCAAGATTGGGACACACTATTTTACTTAAATTCATAAATCAACCCTAGGAGTGGGATAGACTATTATGCTTCAGCTATGTAATACAACTTACAAGTGGTCTAGTGTATCATCCAAGGAATCTCAGGATTCTTCTTGTAACGCCCCGTCGTGCGAACCCCAAAGGACAATTAAACAATAATTACTGCACAGTTTTTTTTTTTAAAGTTAATATAACATACATGTGATACACATTAAGTCATGACATGAATTTCATTTAAGTAGATTCACTAACACATACATCCCTTGGGGTACACGAGGAGTCATTACGAGACTTAGATCCGCACAATGACAATAAAGAATAAAATCCAAAGATATAATCCATAACAAAATAAACATTAACAAATATAACACATACATGATAATCATTGATAAGAAACCATTTGAGTAAGTACAATATATACATAATTAACTCAACACAATGAATAACAACTGCCATGGCCAATAATCACACCGAGTTTAACATTACATTACAGTACAATGTTCTAGAGGTACAATGATACAAAAGTGTTTCCAAACATAAATGGAAACCATACATAAGATAACATGATACAAATAAACAAATGAACACAAAGTATCATAACTGGCTCCCAAAACAAATACAACTCTGGAGTCGCTACAACAGCACCAATCCGCACCTCTTGATCCTCGACTGGGGACCCAATGGGGTGCTTAGCACGTTCCACCCGACCATGTGGGTCCGAAGACCCACCCCCCGTGCTAAAGGGGCTGACAAGAAAGAGTCCTCAACCAAGAACATTCAAACAGGGAACCACAAGACTCAACATCATACAAAAGTATCATAAAACTCAAGATTACAATGACAAAATCAACAACATCCAAGAGACAACATAATAACTTAAAGTCATAAATCTTATCACATAAATCAAAGCAATGACCAGTAAACAAGTAACCAAAAGATGATCATGAAACACTTCCAAATCAAACTGAATTAATAAACATAATACAATTCCAAATTGCAATTAAACAATACAATAACATCATATCACAGTACCATAAAAGTACAAGGTCATATAAGTCAAATATCAATGAGATCATACAAGACCACAAAGTACACCAAAGATGTATCAAGGCAATACTCCATAAATCAATATAAGTCCATTCAACCACAATCTAAATCAACTCCCATAACGTACTTCCAGAGGAACACAATAAAGTAAAACACATGGGAAACTAGGGGAGAGTGTCATCGCATAGTCCTACATGGGTTGTCATGTGCTCTTCCTCCCAACTGGAGGCGCCGGTCCCATCTATGGCTGTCATGTGCCCTTCCTCCCAACTAGAGGCGCCGGTCCATAGGGTGACTCATGCGGAGCCGTAAACCTCTCGTGAAGACGAGGTCACGACCTTGCCAACCACGGCCTTCTCAGCCTTCCATTAGTTTGCGGAAGCACTAATGAAGACGAGGCATCCATTTTTTAAATCTTATAATGATATTACTACCCAACCCTCCTAAGTTAATTATTAGGTTTTCACTTGATTACTAACTCACTCGTGGGTTATCCTGTGCCCTTCCCCTTAAGCGGGGCGCCGGCCCCCACGAGGAGCCACTCTCTCTAGAGACCCAACAACATAAAAAACCAAGAAACCAAGGGTTGTACAACATAACAAGAATATTAGATCACAACTGAGAAGCATGCAAGGCATTACCCATCTCGCTATAAATACATAATCAAAGTCTCAACAATTCTCGTACAACCCTTTTAAAATCATGAAACCAAAAAACTTGCCACATCAAGGGCACATAAAGAGAGAGAATATCAATTATCAATCATCTCAAGCCTCTGGAAGCCAAAAGAATGAAAACCCACAAACAAGGGTAAAGTGAAGCAACATGAGTTTTTCCCTAATAATTCCAACACAAGGATAAAATTTCCTCAAATATGAGAGTGACTCAGAAAAGTCATAAAAAGGGAAGATTCATCAAGACCCATCCACAAATCAACAATGGTGTCACCTCAAATAGGAAAACACAAAAGAAAATCAACCTTTAATTCAACGAAATCACTTAATAAAACCAAAAGCCACCAACTAGGCATTCCATGGGAGACCTCAATTTCCTCCTCACAAGATACCCATACAGTTGGTATACAAAAGACCTTTGAAAAAATCAACAATCATGACAACAAGATTCCCCTCGCCTCTGGAAGCCCAAAAATAAATCAAATACTCAAGTACTCATCAACAAGGGTAGACAAAGCAGTAAGAGTTTCCAATCAACTAACACAAATTTAAGAAATAGAAATCCTTTCAAAACCTAGGAGTAGCTCAAGAGAAATTCACACCGAGACAACACCATCAAATTATTCAACACTTCCAAGGCACCAAATTAACGAACACCTTAAATACTCAACCACTCACAACTCCACCAAACACTCGCATAATAAACAACAACCAAAAATTCAAACAAGAACAATATTTAATAGCCAATCAATTAACAACCAGAACTAAATGACTTTACAACTTACCCATCTAAATTACTCAATTAACTAAAACAATTTATGATAACCATCACAAGTATTCTAAAAGACTTATCCATAAAGAGAACTTACAAATCAACCATTAAATGAATATAAAGGAAGTCAATTTTCAAAAGATTAATATCCCATTTCACCAATAAACTATCCAATTCAAGAATACCCTAATCAATCACTAATCATGCCCATACATTTAAATTTCCCCTTTCATTTATCAACATAATTGAAAACAACTTAATAGTTGGGTATTTAACTCATTATCATTTCATAACTACTTATGTTCAAAACATTATTTCCACTCTTCTTTCATCATACTAACTTAACACTCACTTCCAATATTTAAATTAATTGTGAGAACCACTTAAGGCCAATTGTTTATACTTTAAAATGACAATAATAACAATACTCTAAATACTTAAACTACATATTAGAACTTACCACCTTAAAATCTTAAATCTATCTAAATAAATTTACACACATAAATACCCTTTAAAACCACTACATATTTATATATTTTAATTCTTTTTGAGGAGGGAATGTAAAAAGAGAATAGATCTGTTCTAAGAATCCAACAAGTCTACAAGATTCAACTTCATAAAAAGGATAACTTATTTAATTCCAAAAATAAATTCCATTTCCACAATATACCCACTAAAAAAAATAAGAACTAATTTATTAATGCTGATATATATATATATTCACAATTTGTCTTTTGACTAGATTATCCAATCAAAATTCATAATTTAACAATTTAACAAAAAATTCCTTTATATTTCCTTATTCTTACTATAATAAAATTTTATTTTATTTAAACCAGAAAAAAGAACAATTTGTCAAAAAACAGAATTAATTAAACTAATCAATGAAATCTAATTATATGGATTAATAAATATATATATATATATCTATAAAAGTATACACGCAGGTTAAAGTTTAAAAATAGAATTTTCGTTTTAACAAAATAAGCATATATCACTTTGGATGGGAATTTTAACCCATACAATGCATGGGGATAACCACCCGGCCGCGGGCAGTCTACAGACTGCCACCGCAGTCCGAAGGACTGCCGTGGACAGTCTACGGACTGTCACAGCAGTCCGACGGACTGTCGTGGTAGCCCGTAGGCTGCCGCACCATCACCACTGTCGGCTGGGTGGTGGGTACGGCCGAGGCTGAACCATCACCCAGTCTGCATTTTTTTTTTAAATAATTTCAAAACAAATATAATACGGCGGAAATTTGAATCTTAATTAAATTTTTCTTTTTATGCTATCTTTACATTTATATATATATATGTGTGTGTGTGTGTGTGTGTGTGTGTGTACATACATATATATATATATATATATATATATATATATATATATATATATATATATATTGCATACAAAAATATTTCGAATACAGAGAAATAAATTTCAATTGTACAATTTACTGTTTCAATATAAACATTTAAACACAGAATATATTTGTAAAATTTATCTACAAATGGGAATTTACACAACCTCGAATTCACAGACAGGAGATTATTCTTTTACTGGTTTATTATTATTATTAACACAAAACTACAGTAGCACTGTTCAATTCTAGAATCCCAACAAAATTTCACTTTAAATCAATAATAGTCCCACCCCAGTAAAATTTTCCTGATTGAAAAACAGTCCAAAGCATTTCTAAAGATTCGAGAATTTTCTACAAGCATTAAATTTCAAATCCAGGAGAAAATTTCATTCACAACAAAGAATTCTTATTTCATTTGATGCTATAGAAAAATAATAATTTAAAAGAAGAAGGAGAACCTGGTGTCCTGCGCCTGGAGAAAACTGTAGAAGCTTTATCCTTCTTGCCGATCCAATCCTCCGCTAACGATTGTTTCCCGCCGTTGCTCCAAGATCCTCCCTCAACTTAAATCTTATTCCTCAATGAATTCTCCAGAATAATAATAGAAAGGAATGCAATACTACAACAGAAAAATGACTGCCAAAATTTCTCCAAAATCTGTTGGAAAGAGAATGCCAACCCCCCTACCAACAAAAATCCCCTAAATAAAATCACACACAAAAAGTCTCTTCCATTTCCTCTTCCTGTGAATACCAAAAGTCACATCTCAAGAAATAACTCAAAATAATTATTAATCCTCTAATTCCTTTTGTTGCCTTTTTCATGCATATGATTAAAAATTAAATAAATTTAAATCCACAAAATTGAACTTTTATTTGAATATATATTCATTATCTCCACAATACATAATTAATTACTTCCACATTAAAATAATTAAAATCAACCATTTGCAAGATTCAAAATAAATGTAATATTTTTACCACTACTACTAATATTTATCTATTGCTTTATTTATTTATTTTTCATATTCTCTAGTTCTCTTCGACTTCCAAATGCTCTATAGGTGTAGTTTCATTTCTTGCTTTAAAACACTTCAATTTCCTATCTCCTTATCCATTTAAATTTCTTATTATAATAATTATCTTTTCAAGATTATTTTGTTCATAATTATTATTAACTTCAACAATTTAAATCAATTTATCTAATAATATCACTTTTACTTTTAATGAATTAGTTTAATTTGATTATTTGTTCTAAATCATTTGATTTAATTTAATTGATTATTATTTTAATTTCTAATCGTATTTTAAATAACCTTGCAAATCACCTATGATTTAATTAATTATTTAAACATGACTACAAACATATGATATTTTCCACACAATCAAATAACACAGTAATCAATGAAGCACACACAAATACTCACCAACAAGTCCAAAACAACCGACATGGAGGGGCATTACACTTTTCAATGTAGTGCCCCATTCTATGAGGACCCAAATACTACAACATATTACAATAATTAAAAATTACATTGTTTCCTATGATTTGTAAAGTGTACAACACCTAGTCTTAACATGACCATGGGTTAAAAAACTTAGGATAACCCCATACAATTAGGGGGCTAGATCTGAGAAATTTGATCACCTTGAAATTCAAACACTCATCATCATATGACCAAGAGGAAAAACTTGAGAGGGAATGAAACAAAATCAAAGAAATATAATATATATTCTCAAGATGTAAATTATAGTATTCTTGCAACTACGAGCATCTAATGTGTATATTTGCGCCCATCTCATATTCTTAACACTAATATTTCTCAAAATCCCCATCCCTTATGGCCTCCTATAAACACATTCATGTGCACTTTATATGTTTTACTGAATTTTTTGGGCATGTTCATGGGTGACACTCCACCTTGCAACTAGTGATTCCCCTATGAGACCTTGCTTACTATTATGGACCCTTTTCTAGGTTCTTTGGCAAATTTGTGTATCCCTTTGGGTTCTCTTTCACATCCTATGCTCCAACCTCCAATGTCGCAACATGGGAATAGTCTACTCACCCAATAAGAGTATCAAACACCTTCCCACATGCTCAAAATAACACTTCACACCATGCCTCAACCACACTACCATAAGCATCCACCTCCTTGTGAGGTTCCCTTACACTACAAACATGTTTCCATTTGTTGCACTCAAAATACTTTAAAGGTTACCACCACCTCTTAACAACCCATGACATCAAAAACACAAAAATGGCATACTAAAAATATAATCCAAAGGTCATTGTGCCACAAAACCATGAAAATTTACCAAACAATAATGGTGATTATTTTGCTTGCTTAAATCTAGGAGAGGTAATTGTGACCAAGTTTAGATAGTTATTCCAAAAAAAATGTTCAGGGTAATAGAACTAGCAAAAGAAAAATGGATAACAACAAACCTAAAATAAAACACAAAATATACCAAAAAGATGAACTTGCTTTGTACACTAAAACCCAACAAAATTTATTTTAATAGATCCAAAATATGTGGCAAGAGTATCATTCTATTAGCATCACAAGATGTTAGATCTAAATGACAAATCAAGTTAAAATCTTGTGAAATACAACCACAAAGTATCACCATGTTTATCTCATGCCAAAGATTGGCATGAAATGAAAACTTTATCTTCACAGACCAACCTACATATATTATACCATGTCAAAACACACACAAGAACAAGATTTATTTTTTAAATGATACGATGCATGATATAAGACAAACAGAAAATTTAAAGTGAGTACATTGAGTAACCTTTACTTCATTGATTAACTCACAATAAGTAATTTTATTACATTGTACAATAACCTCTTCGATACAATGCCACTTGACTAGTGATTGATAAGGTACAACCCTTGTGGGATAAATCAACACACATAAATGTCGGCACAATATACTAATGCACCATTAATTGATGAAAGTGGGATAAATCCACATCATGAAACATTAATATTCCAACATATACTTTTGATCTAAATATAGATACAATTTCATAAAGGCAATTAAGGGCTATTCTCTAGGATATTGTGGATTCCCCAAATTCTTGCCATATGCCAACATTTTGGTTTCCTATGGACATTTCATAAGAATAGGTGATCACAATGTAAGTTGTTTATTTAACTACAAAATTAAAAGCAAACCTTTCAACTTTAATGAATTTGAAAGTAAATATGTTTAAAGCCAACAAGATTTTTACCCCTAGCCAACATTTCTTAGGACCAAGTTCTTATTATATTGTTGTAGGGTATTTCTAGTAACCTAATAATTAGGAGAAGTTTCATGCAAAAAAATATTAGCTAGGAATAATTTAATGTGTAGCCTCATGAAGTGATAGGTTGTTTTCCTCCTATTTTGTGGGGGATTTTCACCTAATCGATTGCTATCTTTCCTTACTAATCGAATCTCAATTCCAAAAGGATGACAAATATTTATAATAGGTATATTAAATAAAATATCAAAGATACTTTTTAAAATATTATAATATCAATACTACTAAAAGGATGGCTAATATTTAATCCATTGAAAGAGATTTCACATTCAAAATCATTAAAATTAAGAAACAAAATAAAATGTCTATAACATTCAATTCAAAATTTGAAGACAAAAGTGTGAAGCAGTCCCACAAAATTCCTTCCTAATGGTGTAACTTTCTCTCCAAGAGCTTCATTTCATCTATCAAATCTTATTTCATCAATACAATACTCAAATATAGATGATAAAGCTTTAAGGATCGAACCATCAATGATCCATGTCAATTGAATCTTTTACCTCCTTCACAAGCTTGTCATTTGCTTCGTGTATCCTTTTAGTGACTTTGAGGCCTTAGTCCTATATACTTTACAAAATAAAAATTAAAAATGTTAGAAAAGAGGAGATGATACACCAAACCATAAGATTAAATTGAAAAGAGTTAAGGGAACTCTTAGGATTAACTTTACACTTTTTAAACATGTATATAGTGATTGAAAAGGAAAGTGGCTATTGTCCATATAGAATACACCTATGACCAGCAAATACATAGGTAGAAGCTATTTTCTTGACAAAATGCATCTTTGGCATTTAAAAACAGAAGTTATTTTTCCAATAAAATGTACCTACAATCATCAAATACACAAATAGAAGCTATTCTCCTAACAAAATGTACTTATAGCCCTTAAAGGTAAGAATTACTCTCCCAACAAAATGCACCTATCCTAATCAAATACATGTGTACATACAAAATGCACTTATAACCATCAAATCCACGAATATGGTGTAAATTGTGATTCAAATCTCTCACTTACATTTTATTAACATATACATCAATCAAATACATGTGTACATACAAAATGCACTTATAACCATCAAATCCACGAATATGGTGTAAATTGTGATTCAAATCTCTCACTTACATTTTATTAACATATACATCAACCAACTACAATAAATAATTACCTCTAGTGCCTTGGTGATGAGGAAGAGACCTATCTTCTCCAAAAGTTTCTCAATTGAGATACTCCCCAAAGCATTGCTCAACATGGGAATACCCACATCTTCAGCAGACTCTGCTTCATTCACCAAAGGTGGGGCACTGGGTGCAATTCGTGCCTGCAGGTAAATTAATTGGCCTTTTCTTTTACAAAGCCCCAAATCAAATTATTTGATTTTGAACACTAACAGAATTATTAAAAAGTTTTACAATGGAAATTTAAAAACAGAAAATATTCTGACTCACTTCGCTTTGTAGAATAACCATGCTGAGCTTTACTTCTCCAGCAAATCTGATATTTTGCATTTAAGATTAAAATTTAATCGAAAATTACAATTAAAATGACTGTAAGAGCAATAGATACATACTTCTTGTGTTTGTCCACAATTGGCCAAGCTGTTTCATCATATCCCATGGATAGAACTCTTTGCAAGTATACCCTGTATTTACAACAAATATTTCTATTATATGGTTTAAAAAGCAATTTACTTTTAAATTTATCTACAGATATAAAATTGTGTTAATGAGATAAAATTGTTTAAGTTTTTTTTTTTTTCTTGTCAAATTATGTGATGTTTTATTAGATTTTAATTGTATAGCTTTTTGAGTCAATCTTATTGACTTGTACAGTAGTTCACAAGAACCCATCCCTCATAAGTATGAGTGCTCTACTCAACGATACTCATATGGATGAAGCATCAATTTTTTGAGCTGAAACATCTTCGGTTAAGAGCTGAGGGGTATCCATTCCACCAAATTCACCCGGGGCATGATCCCGGCCTCATCCCTTATGATGTCGAGGCCTTGCACTCAACAAGACTTGATCCTTGGTGGGCTCGTTAAGAAACATTCAACTTCACCAATAGATCTAGGGCCCATTGACAACATTGGAACTTCTTCAAAAGTCACCCATCCTAATGTAAGTTACGTGAATTTGAAGTTGATAGAAACTCTATGATTAAATGCACTTGAGTTAAAATAGTATTGGGTAGTAAGCTAAGTGGATTTGATGTTGGTGGAAGTTGTATAATTAAGCACACTTGAGTTGGAATAGTACTAGGATGGATGACCTCTCAAGAAATCTTGATCCTTCAACCTTATAAGCATCACTAGTTGTGATGATTGCTAAGTGGATCGTTCATACTCATGAGAGATGGGTTCTTGCGAACCACCACTCCTAAAATATGAGTCTCAACTTAAAATACTATGTAGTTGAATCTTAATAAAAAATCACGTAATTTGCCACTACAAAAAAACCACCCACTTGACAATGAATTAGCTAAAGAACTCTATAATGAATAATTCATTGCTAAGGGTGGGTTTTGTAAACAGAGTTGCAAACTAAGTAGATTTGATCTTGGATACAGTCCATAATTGAATACACTTATATTGGACTAATATTAACATAATTAACCTTGCAGAAAGTCTCTATACTTCAGTATCCTAAACTGATCATATTCACAAAAAATAAATTATTATGACCCATAAAATATGAAACATAACATAAATAACTAGATATATATATGATAAAATTAACAACATATAATTAAACAAACAATCAATAGTAACACTTATTCATTATTAAAAATATATACATAAATACCCCAAATAACAAACTTCTTATCAGCTCAACCTGTTTAACTCTTCCAAAAACACACATGCCAAAGCTATAATTTTCAGTACATTACCTTCCAGAGCCAATGAAAGTGTCAGAGGACACAGGGTTTTTGCTGTACACGTGGACATCCAGCTGGTCAACATCTTCAATCAGACGAAAATAATACTTTTGATTGTAAGTCGGATTGTTACCTCCCTCTGCAAGTCCAGAGCCACGTCATCAGCTTATCTACACTTGGACCTTAAAATTGTCCAGCTGAGCAAAAACTTTACCTTTATGCGTTGTGGTTCTGAATTCCGTGCCCACGTAATCAAGCCAAACGTACGGATGCTGCTTTATAAAGAAGCTCATGTTCTTCAATTTGGTGCATCCATGGACTGTTAAATGTGGCATGCCAGGTCAGCCAAAAGAATAAATATATAATATAACGTCTTTAATAAAAAAACAATTAAATTATATAAATTGGGATCTCTGCCATTAAAATGGTGAATTTAATCTGTGCTAATATTTGATCAAACTCTCAGAATTTTTCATAGAAATCTGATAGAAACATTAATAAAATTTTCTGTAAAATGGTTCTAAGAAAATTCACCATCAATAAATTCATCTCCAATTCTTTATTGCCAACAATTCATCACTATGACAAATTCATCTCTTGGGTCAATAATTCACCAACAATTCATGATGGTGAATTTTTCACAAGATAAATTTGTCATGACATGAATTGTTGACGATGAATTGTTGGAGGTGAATTTGTCAGCAGTGAATTATTGACCGTGAATTTGACTGAAGCCCTGAAAAACATGTCTATTGACTGAAAATCTCATATCTACAACTGTATGGATATAAACCGCCTGACTGGAAAAAATTTACATTACCTGTTATCTCCAGCACAGGATTCAGGCTTCCATATCCATCCATTTTTTACACAGACAGCTTCAGAGAGCAGAATTTACAGGCTTAAACATGTTCCATGATTGACAATAATTATGCAGAGTGGACTGCACTAGAATCTTCTGTGTTACTTTGTTGGCATTAGGTATAACTGTATGGTGTTCGGTACAGCACATACAATATATAAATTCTGAGGGGGCAAATGAAGACAAGGAGGGAAAGAAAGATATTCCTCTGGAGTGACGTTAGGTTAGCGTGTTCAGCTCTTACAAGTTTCCATTGAAGTTAACGTAAGTGTTTAATACTGTTCTGATTATAACAAACGTCAACATCGTGGCATAAAAATTGATGTTGCCCATAAAACAAGTTACCGAATCTCTCAACAACTGAGAAACATTGAAAAGATAGAAAATAAGAGAGATGCAGCTACTTTCATCAAATTTCAGGTTGAATATACTTTTTTAGTTTCTAGCCAGTTCTACTCACAAGGTCCTTTTCTCATTATTGGGTTTTTCTTAATAGTTGGAAAAGGGATGTGTTAGATGTAGTCCAGTTTAAATAGTATGTTAAGTTTGAAGGTTGAATGTGAGTTGAATGTATATTAGGTTAAAATAGTAGTAATGTATTATATTATATGCAGTGGGTTGTTATTTATAAATTTTATGTTTCTTATATATTTTTATATTGTTTTTATTTGACTGAGAATTTTCATAATGGTTAAGTTTGGCAATATATGTTAATGTCATGATTCCAATGTCATTGTCTTTGGTTTTATGAAAAGACAATTGACAATTAAACTTTTCTAATTTGCGAGGTTGTAGCTAACTTTCTTTTTTGAAAAAGATAGATCTAGTATCAATTTGGATTAGAAGACTTCCTATATTGTATTACTATATAGTTTATATACTATTTATAATTGAGCATTTATATTTGGGTAGAATATACAAATTAGATAATATTATCTTATATTATTACATTGTTTTCTATACATGTTAAATGTATAATTGTAATTTTTAATTAATTTGTTTGGTGCACTTGAACTTACTCTTATTTTAGAACTTACTAATCAGTCACCATTATTAATCTCTTTATTTTGAGCTAACCACCAATCTTGGCCTTTTCCCAATTTACTTCACTCAAACTATAAATTTCTAGCTTTACAATTGAATCTTCTAGAAATTAGTTGTTGTCTCATCAATCGACATGCCAAAAGCTTTGAATTGAGAAACTAACAAAATGTATTTATAGACATGCCTAGGTCATTAACAATCAACCATATGTTGCATCCCTATAATTTACCTTAGTTTATTGAGTTTTCTTGCATTTGCATCACTTGCATGACATGATTGCAAATGTATACACATCATCTAGAGGCTTGATGACTACTAGGAAAAGTCTAGGACTTCTCATGTTTCCTTGAATCAAGTCCCACAATGTTTATAAGCACAACTCCTTTTAGAAATAAGTCAAGAAACAAAGGTGTAGTATATGTTGGAAGTTTGAATTTTTTGTGAGTTGTTCAGGTGTTGTCATTAATGTCAACCATTTGTATGAAGAGAGTGTTGGAATGTTGCTGGTATTGATAATGTCAACCCCTAGCAGTGGAGTTGTTGGTATTGATGTCAACACAATGTTGTTGGTGTTGTCATCGATGTCTTACTTCAGTATAGTTGCAGAAGTTATATTTGGAGAGATAGTTGGATGTACTATAGTTGATGAGGAGTGTTGCAGATGTTGCAGTGTGGTTTGTGAGATGTTTCTGGACCTGGAGAGGTGTGTTTATAGTCGCTTGTTAGTGTTAGTGCAAGTTTGGCTAACCTAGCGTGCTAGCGCTAATTGTGGAGGATGATTATTGTTTGTGGAAGTGTTGACAAGCATGTTGGTGTAGATTTAGTTCCCAGTAAGTTGTGGCATGGTCTGCCTTCACTTCTTTACATTGTGGAAATGTTTGGTGCCGAACTATTTGATGTTGCATGGTTGAGATGCATACGTTTCCTTAAGGCCGGCCTAATTAAGATTATTTTAGGTCATGAATGGTATAAATACAAGGTGAGTTATTGTGTGGATTAAGCAGAGTGTGTGTGTGATGTGAAAGATGTGAAAGTGATCAAGTGTGGTGATCTGAGTGTGAGCTTTAATGCATATGACTCCCAGATGCAGTGAGCAAAAGGTGTCTACATTTTAGCTTGTTGGATGAGTTGTTTGTGCTAAACAGTGGAACTGTACCTTTTGCATAAGAGAGATGCATTGTTAGCAGTTCAAATTGGCACTGATCCACCCCTTCTTCTATCTTCTTTTTTCTAGACAGTAAGTCCTTTGGCAGTGAACCCTTCTTTCTTTTGGGCAGTGAGCCCTTCAGCAGTGAACCTATTGTATTCAGTGTTACTATTACTTTATATTGTGAGCTAATCCTCACTGTGGTTTTCCTTTCTTTGGTTTTCTACGTAAATATGGTGTTCGATTGTGCATGGTGTTTAGATGTGTTGGTGTTTCACTTGTTTACTTTCAAGCTAAATCTGATTAAGGGTTTAAAGACTAAATAAGATCTAAATGTTAATAAGGATTTTGATGTTTTAATGTACAACTAATTCACCCCCCCTCTCAATTTTCTTGTTCACATAACAATTGGTATTAGATAAAGGTTCCTTGGAAGAAGCTTAACCGCTTGAGGTAGATCTAGATGGTGTACAGGAATGAGGCTCCCTTGTTTGATGGGATGAATTATGCATTTTGGAAAACCAGGATGGAAGGTTTTCTTGTTTCCCTAGGGTTTGGATTTTGGAAGTCAATTAAAGATGGATATATCATGCCTACTAATGGTCTAAAAACTGATGATGAGATCAAGGCATATGAGAACAATGGAAAAGCAAGAAATACTCTTTTTAGTGGTCTTTCTGACTCAAAGCTTGTGAAGGTTATGAGCTGCAAATCTGGTAAAGAAATATGGAAAGTATCTATGAAGGAGATGATAAGGTCAAGCAAGCAAAGATGCAAAATTTGAAGACTAAGTTTGAAACCCTAAGGATGTCATAAGATGGATAGATTGCAAGCTACATGCATAGAGTGGATGAAGTTGTGAATTTTATCAATGTCCTTAGTGGACAACTACAAGAAGATGAGGTGGTAAAGAAGGTATTAAGAACTCTTCCTAAATCTTATAGTTCTAAAGTTTTTGCTATTGAGTAAGCTCAAGATTTAGATCATTATTCTAGAGATTAATTTTTTAGTTCTTTAACTACTTCTGAATTCAAAGATTTTGGTCAAAATGATTCAAGAAAAGAGACTGCTTTTAAAGCTAGAAAAACAAAGAAGGATGATGGATCAAATATGGATGATCTTGATGAAATTGAAGCAAATTTTTTTAGAAGATTGAAAAAGGGCACTAGAAAATACAAAGGTATGTTACCTTTCAAATGTTTTAACTGTGGAAAGATATGTCATTATGCTTCAATATGTCTAGCCAAAGTTTCAAATGACAAGTATAAGGATAATAAAGGTAAATCTATCAAGAGAAGTTATTATATTAAAGAAGATGCGAGCATATAGATAATGATGAATCTGATTACTCGGATGATGAAAATGATGAATGATTGTTCATGGCTCTAAATTTTGGAAATAATTCTACTGAATCATAAAGATGTATGAAGGAAATTGCTCCAAAAATAGGTCACAACATCAAAGGAACTATAGTAACTATTTTTCATGCTAGAGAGGAGAAAAATCAATGGATAGTTGATAGTGAATGCTCAAATCATATGACAAGTGATAAGAATAAGTTTGTTAAATGTGAGAAGTTTGAAGGTGGTCTTGTTAATTTTGGCGATGACACATCTGCTAAGATATGTGGAAAAGGTTCAATTAATTTTGATGGCAAGCATAATACTTATGATGTTCTTTATGTCAAGGGTCTCCGACATAATCTTCTAAGTGTAAGACAAATGTGTAGAAAAGGATATAATCTTGTATTTTAGGATGGTGGTTGTGAGATCAAAAAAGGAAGCTTTGGAACTATGGTTGTTGCAAGAACAAGGACAGATAGGAATGTTTATCAACTTAAAGGTACTAATGGTAAGTGTTTTATGACTCAAATCAATGAAAGTTGGATATCGCATAGAAGAATGTGTCACATAAAATTTGATAGTCTAGTGAGGATCAACTCTACTCAAGCTATGAGAGATCTGCCAAGAATTACAAAGCCTATTAATGTAGTTTGAAAGGAATGTTGGGTTGGGAAACAAACAATAAAGAGGTTCAATATCAAAGAATATTCTACCGCATGACCTTTGGAGTAAGTGATATAGACCTATGTGAACCTACAAGAACAAGAAGCTTTCAAGGTGACGGGTATTTCATGTTGTTAATTGATGATTACTCTAGAATGACTTGGGTAACTTTTTTCAAAGAAAAATTAGAAGCTCTAGACAAGTATAAAGCATTTAAATCTATGGTTGAGAATGAAATGGATATGAAAATAAAGTGCTTAAGGTCTAACAGAGGTGGAGAGTTCACCTCCAATGAGTTTAGCAATTTTTGTGAAGATCATGGAATAAAGAGGCATTTTTCAGCTCCTAGAGCTCCTCAGTAGAATGGAGTGGTGGAGAGAAGAATAAGACAGCTCAGGAAGCAACAAGGACATTGATGAAGGAAGCAAATCTACCAAATGTCTATTAGAGAGAAGCTATTCATATTACAATATACATACTCAATAGAGTACAAGAAAGAGTAAACAATTCAAGGACTTCCTATGAACTATGGTATGGAAGAACTCCTACTGTCAAATATTTCAAATTGTTTGAAAGTAAATGTTATATCAGGAGAGATGAAGAAAGTTTGGGAAAGTTTGATGCAAGTTCAGATGAAGGAATCTTTCTTTGATATTCTACAAGAAGCAAGGCTTATTGGTGCTACACCAAGAGGTTGAAGAAGATAGTTGCAAGTGCAAGTGTCAAAGTAGATGAAGAACCACATAAAAGCTCAGTATTGATAGAAGGATATGAATCTAATGATTCATCTTGTAGAGAAGAAGAAAAATAAGAAGAAAATGAAAATGAGATGCAAGTTGAAGAGGAAGATGCTCTGGAAAGGATTCCTAAAACTCCTAAGTATGTACAGAAGAATCATTCTAAAGATCAGATCATTGGTGATAAGAGCATAGGCATACTAACAAGAAGAAAAGTTATTATGATAGAAGAACAGGTAAATTTATGTCTACTTTCCAAAATAGAACCTAACACAGTGATTGAGGCATGTAAGGATGAGAATTGGATCAAAGCTATGGAAGAAGAATTGATGCAGATTGAGAAGAATCGGACTTGGGAATCAATCCCAAGACCAGCAAACAATAATGTAATAGGATCTAAATGGGTATTCCATAACAAGTTGAATGAGAATGGAGAAGTTGACAGAAATAAGGCCAGACTTGTGTGTAAGGGCTACTCACAAGTGGAAGGAATAGATTTTAAGGATACATTTACTCCAGTGGCAAGAATGGAGGCCATTAAGATGTCTTTGGCCTTTGCAACACATAAGAACTTCAAGGTCTATCAAATGGATGTGAACTCTACATTCTTGAATGGTGAGTTGGAAGAAGAGGTATACATTGAACGACAAGAAGGCTTTCAATTATCAAATAATCCTAATATGGTTTGCAAATTGAAGAAGGAATTTATGGAGTCAAGCAAGCTCCCAGAACTTGGTATGCAAGATTGGATAGATACTTGTTGCAGCAAGGATTCAATAAAGGTACCGTAAATATAGCAATCTTTACTTCAAATTTGACAAGGATCAAATCTTGATTGTGGTTGTGTATGTTGATGATATAATATTTGGAGGAAATGAGGAAATATACAATAAGTTTGCAAATGAGATGCAAAATTAATTTGAGATGTCAATATTTGGGGAGATGAATTTCTTCCTTGGGCTACAAATTAGTTAGACAGAAAGAGGAATATTCATTTCATAGACAAAGTATGTCAAGAAAATTTTGAAGAAGTTTGGAATGGAAGACTCTAAACCGATATACACTCCTATGGTTACTAGTTGCAAGTTGAGCAAGAATAATGAAACTCCTAAGACTGATCAAAGAAAGTATAGATCAATGACTGGTGGACTGCTATATCTAACTGCTACTAGACCAAATATCATGCATGCAGTTTGCCTTATGGCTAGATTTCAAGAAGATCCTAGAGAATCACATGTGCCAGTAGTAAAGAGGATATTCATATATTTGTAGGGCACTTTGAACTATAATATATGGTATCCAAAGGACATAGATTTCTCTTAAGTGCCTATACAGATGCAGATTGAGAAGGTTGTGTGGATAACAGAAGAAGTACAAGTGGAGGTGCTTTCTTTCTTAGAAGAAAGTTGGTATTTTGGCTAAGAAAAAAGTAAGATTCGGTATCTTTATCTGCTACAAAGGCAGAGTATACTGTTGCAGCATCATGCAAATAGGTGTTGTGGATGAAGTAGACATTGAAGGATATCAAAATATCATATAATGAACCTATTTCTATCTTGTTTGATAATACAAACCATATCAATATATCAAAGAATTCGGTGATGCATTCAAGGAAAAAGCATGTATCTCAATCTGGTATCACTTTTTAAGAGAGAAGGGTGCAAAAAATGAGGTGAAAATGGAATATGTGCCTACAAAGGATCAATTTGTAGATATCTTCACGAAGGCTCTTCCTAAAGAAACATTTGAGTGTCTTCAGCAAAAGTTAGGGTTATTGTCCCTCCTTTCAACTAGATGCATAAGAGTGTGCATCAATACAATGGAGTAATTCAAGATTTATTATTTTGTTTCAGACTGGTGAAGGCTACCTCTCAAGGGGAGTAGGTAGTAATATTGTTGGTCGGTGAACTCAGATGGAGCATATTATGTGCCCCTTAGGGGGAGAGTGTAATGAAGTGCAATGAAAATTGCTTGCTAGTGTTGCAAGTGGTCTATGCAGATGTCAAAAGGGAAAATAGAAAAGACAAATCCTATGCAAATGATGTGTGAAAGTTACAGGTGTTTCCCTTCAGATGTTGTCAAATGGGGAGAGAAAAATATTTGTATGAGTCTATGGCCTTTTCCATTGATGTCAAATGGGGGGAAAGAATCTAAAAAACATGCAGAAAGTTAGTGCAGCACGTATGGAAAAGTACTATCTAAAAAGAAAAGGAACAAAGGGGGAAAGAGAGCTAGTGTTGCACGAGTTCAGGGAAATGCTATTTTGTATGACTTAGGTATTGATTCCCCTTTTGGTGTGATAAAGAGGATACCCACCCTTGAACCATGATTTGTGTAAGATCCATCAAAGTATAGCTTCCATGTTGTAGAGATTTCTATTGTGAAAATGGATTTGTCAAGAAAATCAGATATTAGTGGATGATCTACTATTGTTGGGGCATTTGTAAGTTGATTAGCTATCATTTGTCCTTTCATTGCTTTATATCAACATATTCTATGTCAAACTCACTCAAGATCATTACCCATTTAAATTCCAATCTTCCTATTAGGGTTGCTTTATTGAGTAGGTATTTCAAGGGATCTATCTTTGCAACCAATTTTTTTTATGATTCAGCATGTAGTTCTGAAGCTTTTGAGTGGAAAATACAACTATGAGGCATGCTCATTCAATAGGACTGTAATTAAGCTCATACCCCACAAGTGTGTGACTAATATAATAGATAGCTTGTTCTTTTCCATCATTGTCATTTTGTGCTAACAAGGCCCCCAATGTTGATGAAGTTGTTGATATATATAGTATTATGTATCTACCATCAATAGGAGGCATAAGAACTGGAGGAGATAGCAAATAGTCCTTGATTTTTTGGAAGGCTTCTTGATACCAATCAGTCCATATGAATGGGACTCCCTTATGAAGCAAGTGTTGAAATAGTTGACATTTATCTACTAACTAAGCTATGAACCTTCAAATAGATTAAAATCTTCCTTATAAGGTGTGTAGCTTAAGTTTGTTGGAAAAGGCATATCCATTATGGCTTTTACTTTTCCAGGATCAATCTCAATACCTCTGCATGAGACAATGTATCCTAATAACTTGTCGGATTGCACCCCAAAGACACTTTTTTGGATTTAATCAGACTTTGTATTCTTCTGGTTGTTTGAAAATATTATCCAATACTATCAAGTGATTTCCCCTTAATAATGATTTTTCTAAGAACTCATTAACATAGTCTTCCATGAACGTATGCATGTAGTCATTAAAAATTATGGTCATAGCTCTTTGATATGTTGCACCAGTGCTCTTAAGACCAAATGGCATGATGTTCCAACAATAACTACCCCAAGCACAAGTGAAATATATTTTATGTTGATCCTCATGGGAAATTCTAACTTGATTATATCCTAAAAAATCATCCATGAGCGATAGCATTTCATATCATGTTGTTAAGGATACTATGATGTCAATGTTGGGTAACAGGAAATCATCTTTAGGAAAAGCTTTGTTTAAGTCTCTAAAGTCTATGCAAACTCTTATTCCACCAGTTGGTTTCATTATGAGCACAATATTTGATATCCACTCTGCATAGTCTATCGGACAGACGAAACCAACATCAAGCAATATCTTCAATTCCGCTTTTACTAAAAGTGCAATCTGGGGGTGCATTTTTCTCAACTTTTTCTTGATCGGTTTTGTATTTGGGAACAATGGTAAATAGTGTAGGACTAATTTAGGATCCAATCGAGGCATATCAATGTATGACCATGTAAAATTGATTTGCCTCTCTAAGAAGAAAGTGGTAAATTTTTCCCTTTAGACTTTGGCAAGCCCATGTTGAAATCAATAGAGACATCTTCCCACTATTAACTAGGAATAGACAAGGGTTACAAAAGACTTGATGTTTTAATATTTTGACCTCTATTTATTTTATATATAAAATATTCTACCACAAATTTTTTAACACAACCTTTAATTCCTTACCAAAATAAATCCTACTTGATTTTTTTATGTCTTAAAAAAATTGAGTGACCCCTAACTAAAGAACCATGGAACTCCTACAAAAAAAAAATGAGGACTTGGAATTCTTGCACAAGCAATTCCCTTTTATACCATAGGGAGTCTCCCTCCAAAAAAAAAACCTTATCTAAGATCTTTGGATTTCTCTATCTATTAAATGAGGTTTCAAGTAGTAAGATATTTTTTCCTCTGATATTTATTCTTGAACAAAATCTTCGTGTAATATTAAAATGGCACACAATAATGCCTCATACCTATCATCATTTCTAGATAGTGCCTCAACCATTGCATTCTTCTTCACTTTCTTATAGATAATATTAAATTCATATCCTAACATCTTAGTGACCTATTTTTGTGACCCTCTTTTGTTGTTCTTAGAAATACTTTAGGTTATGGTGATATAAATTTACTTTAAAGTTTAGATACCCAAATTACCTCCATTATTTTATTGCATTAAGAATAGCTATGATTTCCCTCTCATAAATAGGTTTGATTTTATTCTTACCCTTTAATTGATGACTTTAAAAGAAATAGGCCTTCCCTCTTCCATGAGAATTGCTTCTATACCATTCCCTAAAGCATCACACTATACAATAAAATTCATAAAGAAATATAGAGTGTCTAGAATTTGATTGGTAAATATGGCCTTCTTTAATATATCAAATATTATATTAGCTAAGTAAGAAATCATCCTTTTTTAAAAAAATTATGATGGTTGCTTCTATCCACCCATAATTCTTTAAAATATTCTATAACATCTAATGAGTCTTAGAAACCCTCAAGTTCTTAATGGTTTTAGAAATCAACTACTCCATCATAGCCTTTATTTTGTTAGGATAAACTTTGAATCCTTCATGAGATACAATTTCAACCTATTTTAGTCCAAAAGAAAACTTAGAAAGTTTAGGATAAAGATAATTTTTCTAGAGAATTTATAATGCATAGTCAACATGGTACAAATGGTCCTACCATGCTTTGCTATAAATCAATATACTATCAAATAACACTAATAAAAAATCTTTAAAATAGAATAAAGATGAAATTCTTCAAACTTTGAAATGTAGAAAAAGAAAACTCAATGAATCTCATGAATCCTAAATATTGTTCTAGGAATATCTTCTTTGTTAATTCTATTTTTTTATAACTTGATCTAAGATCAAGTTTTATATAAAACTATAGATCCATTAAATTCATCTAACAAATCATCAATCAATAGAACAGAAAAAAATTCTTTGATGGTGTACTTATTGATTTCTTTGTAGTTTGGACACATGTACCAAGTTCCATCATTCTTACATGCCATCACCACTAGAGAGGAATAAGCACTATGACTATGACAAATAGTACTTGAAAATCTTCTCGATTTCATTTTCTTGCACATAAAAGTACCTATAAGTTCTAATGTTGGGTAGTTGTCTCCCTGGTGATAGTTGAATAGCATGATTATGATCTCTTTGGGAGGTAATTCTTTTGGCATATCCAAAAAAATAATCCTTTTGGCATATCCAAAAAACTACTAAGTTCCTTTCCAATTGCTTGAATATCTAGTGGTGTAGGAACCTTTGACTCTTGTGCTTCTATTGAAAGTAATTATGCTATAAATATATCTATAGATTTTTCTTAGCATATTTTATGTTTTGTGAGAGCTTACCATATATGGATATTATACATTCAATCCTTGTATTTCAAATTTCCTACCATTTGAATGAAAACACATGAACAACTCTTAGAATTCTATCTCAAGATTCATTCCCAAGATATTATGCCATTGCACTCTTAAAACAATATCTACTTAACCCGAGGGAATAGAAAACATAAGATAATATAGAAGATATTATTCCATGTTGATTTTAATATTATAGCATTTCCCTAAACATATGACTATGTCTCTATTAACAATAATGACCTAAAGTCTTAAATCTAGGTAAATGAAACAATTCAATCATGTCATCAAATTTTTTACTTAAGAAATTATTAGTACTTCTTGAGTTGATAAATACTGTCACCTTATATTTTTAAGGAACCTCATTACTTTAATAGTTTGTTGTGTGTTAAGATATGAGGTTTCATGGTAAGAGAAATTGGTGGGGGATTTTTTGACTCATCTAGCTCATCAATAACCTCTACTACCTCTTCTTCATTGGTGCCCTCAATATAGAACTTATTTTAGCACATTTATGTCCTTGACTTTATTTTCTATCATGGTTGAAACATAATCCTTTTTTCCTTTTTTCTTCAATTTGTTGAGGCTCAAGCTAGTAGATGAAATAAAGTATAGTGCAAGGGTTATACAATATTTATTAATAGTGAATGTATGTAGTTTTTAAGATAAGAATTTTTCCTCTACCTTACATGCCATAATAATACAATTAAATTTATTATGTATTAAACAAGTGTACTTCATGTGTTGAATATGATCCTTGAATCCACCAAGAAATAGTTCATCCAATTTCTTTTTTCTCATTATATCTACTCACGAGGATAGGTTTTGGAATCGATAGACATAATCCTTGACAAAACCTATTTGTTGTTGTTTTTCCTATTAACTAAATTAATTATGTCATAAGTATATAGTTATAGTGCATTTGAAACTCCATAAAAATATAACAAGTGATATTTTTTAGGAAAATGTGTGTTTTCCACCTTGCATAATATACTATAATTTAATATTATGTGTGGTGCACCTAAGGGATCTAGGGATGTGTGCATCACGTGGGTTAGACATTCTTGGGGCCACTTTATGTGTTGTATGTAACATTGGGATAAATATTTGATGTGGGTTTGCACATTGGGAAAATATTTAATATTGGAAAAACTTAGTACCAAAAAGTAAATGAAGGTGGAAATGGTTTTGTAAGCTCATCATACTAGTCACATGGTTTATGTAATACCACATGGTGGTTTTGTGCAAGCTTATGTCTATAAAACCAAGCACATGTGTATTTTCCTAAGGTTGGTTATTTTGGCTAAGGGGATTGAGTGTGAGCATCTCTTGTAGGTTGCACATGTGAGGGTTTGAAGCATGGGATGGGATTTTTGGTTACATGATTGTTCATGTGGAGTGCATGTAGAGATCTTGATGTTTAATAAGTGTTCATGGAGACTCTAAAGATGTATTATAATGATTTCATTGTTGAATAATACATGAGTGATGGAATTTTGGAGGTTGGGTTTTTCCTTCTTGAGGGTTTTCCCAAGGTATATCTTATGTCATCTTTGATGGTATGTTTTCTATTCTTTTGCATGTGAATTTTCAATACTTATTTTCATGATTTTATCTATTTGGGTTATGTGGAAATTGTCATAGATGGTGGAAAATTTCCTTTCATTCAGTATTAGATCTGTGGTTACGGTTGATATAACTCTTGTATGAGAATATTTGGTGCATAATTGAAGCTAGAGTTTTCCAATAAAGAATGGAGACATTACAAGATATGAGGGTTTTGTGCAAGTTATGTTTTGAAAATTTAAGGTTTTGGGGTTGTAGATTTGTAGTTATTTTTTGAAGATTTGAGGTTTTGGTGTTGCAGATTTGTGGTTATTTTTTGCAAATTTGAGTGTGGAAAAAGGGTTTTTTTGGGTGTTGACCATGATGATTTTTTAGGGGAAGTTTCACATATGACCCCTTGGGACAAATAAGACCATACCATTGGATCCAAGAGGCTGGAGAGATGAAGATTAACATAAAATTCAACTTATTTTGGTTACTAAGAAAAAATACAACATATTTTGGCTACTACAAAAAAATTCAACTTATTTTGGTTACTAGAAAAAAAAATCTCCTTCCCTATTTATATAGTTGTGTGGCCATACAACATTTAGCGATAAATTTAAAATATATATTTTTAACCTACGTTGAAAATTTTAATTAAAAAATAATAATTGATAAGGGGGTTCCATAGACCCCCCTATACCCTATAGTACATAGCCCTACTATGCATAGGTTGATATGGGGGTGCCAATCCCCCATTGACACCCTTTTCAGCTACTATCCAGTAGATTCCAAGCTGACAGGGCTAAGGGTTGACCCTCCAATGCCCTTTAGGGCTTAAGTTTTTTTGTAAAACTTTTAAAAAATAAAATTATCCAATTTCAATGTTTTTCTAGGTCCGCCACCCAATGGGTGGTGTCATTGGCCAACCACCAACAGGTTGCCACCCGACCACCACAAGGCCACCTTTGCTTAGCCTATATAGTGAAATTGGGTAGATTTTTCCACAGGGCATAA
This sequence comes from Sequoia sempervirens, assembly GCA_007258455.2. Lineage (NCBI taxonomy): Eukaryota > Viridiplantae > Streptophyta > Pinopsida > Cupressales > Cupressaceae > Sequoia > Sequoia sempervirens. The sequence continues at coordinate 367,239 of VDFB02010190.1, forward strand.
TTTCGCCTCAAGTGTTGGATTTTCAACTTACTATAGTCATTGGAAAGGTATTTCGAAGAACTTCGTTGTGGAATCAATGGTTTTTCTAGATTTTTCTATTTTGATAGATAAAATCTTGCTAGAATTTAGGTGTTCTTTTTAGACTTGGAGAGGTCATAACTTGTGCATATGGATTCAAATTTTGGACTTATTATAGTCAATAGAAAGCTTGTTTAGAGAACTACATAGTGGATCAGGTTTGGAGATGTTTTGCTGAGACTTATTTTCTATTATTTTCATCTATTTTTTTATAGGTTCTTGTGATTATGGTACTTTTGTGAGTTGTTGGAAATTTGAATCTATGGTGATTTAGTGTTTGAGTCATTGGATAATTATATGTACATCTCTAATTATATTTATCTTACATGGTTACCAGTATACTATTGAATTTGTATGTTTTATTGTGAGATCTATGATTTGTGTAGTGTTGTAGGTTGTATATACTTGCAGGCTACATATATGACCCAGATTTGGGTTGTTTGTACCCATAGATGTTTTAGTATTGATGCAAACATATTATTTGTGGCTTGGTTTAGTCATGACATGTTTCATTAGTTTGATTGTCATTATGAGGTAGAGAGATGGTGTGACCTAGTATATTCATGATGTGGGACATATGCTTGTTGATTATGTGATGCAGACATGTGTGACACAATGTGATTTTGATGCTAGTACATTTGGTGGTGATCATGGAGCCATGGATTTTCTTGATCCTATGGTACTTTAACATGACTATAATGTTTATGCAAGTACATTAGTATTGGTGTTGGATTGATTCATGATAGTTTATGGTGGTGTATCTTCCTGTTTAAGGATCATGGTTTCACTTTGTCTTTTAGGAGCTCTTGCTGTTGTAGTTGAGTTATTTAATTATGTGAGGACCTTTGGCTAATCTTCATTAAGGATATTGTTATCATGATGTCATGGATAACTTGATTGCATGATTATATGGGAGATTTTGATAGTGATTTTTAGTAGTGTTGTGTCTTCTTGGTTTTGGAGATTGTGGTTGTACTCTACCCTTTCGAAGCTCTTTTTTTTTAATTCCTTAATCATTTTGGGTCCATGCAAGATCTTAAATTAGGAGATATTTATCATGATTCCATGCGGATCTCGGTATCACAGATCAGTGGGATCTTTTAGCGATGATGTGGATCCATTATTTGATGATGGATGATCTTTTGTAATGGTTGTTAGTGTCATGGAGGATCTCTTAGATCCTAATTTTGTACGCAGTGAGAGTTTTTGAAATCTTGGGTTTAATTGATAGGAGATGGTCATTTTCATGTGATTTGGAGATTTTGGCATCTTGGTACCATGGAAGACTCTTGGAGTCTTTGGTTGAGGTGTTAGTTATTATTTTTCATATTTACAAGTTTCCCTTTCTTATAGGATGGTATCTCATTATGGAATGATGTAATCTTGATTCTATATTAGAGTTTTGGCATGATACAAGTGCTCTTAGGAGTATAATATGTTCATTAGAGCATATGATCTTCTTTTGAGGAGATGTGAGATCATAATGTCATGATGTGTTTATTGTTATTTGGTGACAACATGGAGGTTCCTTGATCTTTTTAATTTTTTGAGTGTGGAGAACTTGGGAGAGATATGGAGACTACTCTAACTTAACCAAATATTTTTATGAAACTTGATCTCTATTGATCCCATCCCAATGATATATTTAGCAGCCCTCAAATCCTTCATATCAAATATGCCAGAAACCTAAGTCTTAAGCTCTATAATTATCACCTTGTTGTTACCCATGAACAACATGTCATTAACATACAAGACAATAATTAGTCTTTGATCATCAATAATCTTAATATAAACACAATGATCTTCCTCACTCCTAACAAAACCTAACTTCAATGCAAAGGAAACAAACTTCTAGTACCATATCCTTGATGACTATTTCATACCATATAATGATTATTTTAACCTGCAAACCAAGTGTTATTTTCCTTTCCTAATAAAACCATTAGGTTATCGCATATAAATATCCTCCTCCAGATCCCCATGCAAGAAAGTAGTTTTAACATCCATTTGCTCAATTTCAAAATCACAAGCAGCAATAATAGATAATAGGAATCTAATAGAAGGTAACTTAGAAAAGGAGAGAAAATTTCACCAAAATTAACTCCCTCTCTCTAGCAGTAGCCCTTGGCCACTAATCTAGCCTTGTACAACTCTAACCAACTATTTATATCAAATTTGTTTTATATACCCACTTGCAACCAATGGGCTTTCTTCCTTTGAGAAAACTAACAAGATCCCAAGTATCACAACTATCCAAGGCCACCATCTCATCTTACATCCAGCTTGTATCCAAGATTCACCTTCCTCTGAAGCCTCCTTGAAAGATCTAGTTTCATCATCAATACTTAATAAAGAAAATAAACAATGAAAATTTGGTGGGCTATACCTGTCAACTAGATTTTGTTGTATTGTGAACCTTCTCAAGGTAGGACTAATGGACCTCCTACTTGTTCTTATATATGCTCATCATGCACATCATCTAATCTCTTTGAACCATCTTCTTCTTTTCCATCCTCTAATCCATTTGATTGTTCTTCCACATGTGCATCTTCCTACTTTTTTATTTTTATCTTGAAGTGCACTATTTTTTCTTTTTTCCTCCTTTGGTTGCTATTCACCTAAATAAGCTCTAAACTCTCTGAAAGTCTAATCTCTAGAGAAAATATTTTTTGAAGTTAGAGGATTTTAAATCTTATAACCTTTTACATTCTCACCATATCCTATAAATATGCATTTTTGATCTAGTTACATCACTTTTATTGAGGAACATGAACAAAAACCTCATAACTAAAGACCCTTAAATGTGAAACAGAATAATTTCTACCTATGCACACTTCATAAGGAGTTATATCAACAAAAACTAAACAAGGAGATATATTAATCAAGTAACAAGTAGTTCTTATAACTTTTGTCTAAAAGCATCTATCAAGCTTAGCACCACTTAACATACACCTAGATATTTCCATTTAGGTTCGATTCATTCTTTCTGCTACCACATTTTGTTGGGGAGTATAAGGAGTATTATTTTATCAAACAATACCTGCATGCTTGAAAAATTCATCAAATTCCCTAGAATAATATTCAACCCCATTGTCAAATCTCAACACCCTTATCTTATAATCCATTTTTTCTCAACTAAGGTTTTAAATTCATTAAACTTAGTGAAAACCTCATATTTGCTTGCATATAAATAAAATTCAAGTGTATATTGAGACATCATCAATAAAAGTAACATAATATCAATATTTTCTAAAAGAGTTAGCATCTACTGGTCCAAACATATCTAAATGAATTATCTCTAATAATCTCTTAGCTTTATTATCCCATTAGGAAATGATGATCTATTATATTTTCCAAACACACAATGTTCACAAAAATCATTTTGTACCAATAAAATACAAAAAAATACCATCAACCAACTTTTTATTAAGAATGATCTTAAGATCTTTTTCACTTATGTGACCCAATCTATGGTGCCACAACATACATGTATTTTCAATGCCAGTAACATTGGAAGAATTATAAAAAATGGGCACATTAAGCCTAAACAAGTCCCGATCTTTAAGATCTTTTAGAAACCACCAAATTCCCTCTTAGCAACCTACGACTAAACTTCTCAAATGTTGTATGCATTCCATAATCATTCAATGTGGATATAGAAAGTGAATTTCTCACAAGTCCTAGAATATGCAAAACATCATCAAGGGTTTAACCCATCCATCACTGAAATACTTTACCTTTCCCTTACAACCTATCTTCTTTGTGTTTTTATCACCAAGGAAAACATCTCCTCCATCATAAGTTGAATGTAGAAAACTACTCCTTGTGAGAAGTCATATTATAGTAGAAGCAACCTGAATCAATAAGTCAAGCATCATCACTAATAATTTTAGCTGAAGTAAACAAAGCATCATAGTCACCATCATTTGAGGACTTCTTTTGTGGGGATCTCTACACTTTTTTTCTCATTTATTTATTATGTATTCGCATTCCCTCTCTTACCACAATTACAACACTTTAATCTTATCTTTTTTGTATTATCTTTATTTTTTTAATCCCCATTAGACCCTTTCTCTTTAGACCTTCCTCACACATGCAAAGCATCTTGGAAGCCATCATTCATGTTCTTTCTTCTCATTTATTTTGAGAGAATAATAGCAATGATATTTTATATCTTTATATCTACATTACCACCACTTATGACAATTATTAGATTTTCCTTAGATTTGAGCAAAGAATAAAGCAAAAGAATAAACTTATCCTCATCTTCTATCTTAACATCTACTAATACAAGTTGACTTATAATCAAATTAAAATAATTTAGATGATCTATAATAGAATCACAATCCTTCATATTTAAAGAATATAAATGTATTTTGAGATATAATTTGTTGTAAAAACTTTTAGTTTGATAGATTTCACCTATCCTCTTCCACAACTTGAATGTGGTATCTTTAATAGACATTCAAAAGGATAGAATCTGCAAGACACAACCGAATGGTTCCTCGTGCCTTTTCCATTTTTTTTAATCTTCATTGTTCATTGTAAATGGCTTTGTTTCTTATGAAACTATCAACCACTGATATCTCTTCAAGGAGATCTTCCATCTTCAACTCCCACACCTCATAACTAATACAATTGAATTTCTCAATATCCTAATGAAAGGTAGTGGCCATGGTATACAATCTTCTTCACAAATTTGTAAGATCTACAATTCAATATCTCCCACTACAATCAAAAAACCTTAAACACTTAAGAGAAATTCATCCCTCTCTCAACAAAATTGTTAGCTCTTATATCAAATATTGGAAATCAAGGTAGAAATGTTGCAATGATAACTTATACCTTGACTATCAATATTTGGTATCTTAGGATCATCATGTGTTCATTTTTATTTAGTGAAAACATGGAGGTTCCTTGAACTCTTTCCTTTTTTGAGTGTGAAGAACTTGGGAGAGCTATGGAGACTAGTGGTGAGAGTTATGTTGTAGCAAATTTTTTTGTAGGTTTTGTATATCTTTGTGGATGTTCCTTGGTACTACATGATATTGGTTACACCTTTTATGTGATGCTATTGGTGGATCTTTGGATTCTTTGATCATTTTTATATTTGGCATTACCTAGATGCAATGTGATTTCTTGGATTTGTATGTTCTTCATGGACAAGTTTAATACATGGAGCTTATGATTGCATTTTATGGGTTGGATATGTTAACAGAATGAGATTTACTTGTTATGATATGTATACCTTGTATTTTGAATACAGTTAGTTGGATGTGTTAGTAGCTTTTTATGGTTGCTATTTCAACTATGGTGACTATTTCTTGACAGATATTGACGCATAATTGTTACCATTGGATTTAGTGTTTGTGGTTGGATATCAGTTGGAGATAGGACATATGCTTCTATGTGATAGTTAGTGTGACATATCTTTCGATGGGATCTTCACTTTTGTGCATTGGAATGATGGAGGATGAGAGGTTTCATGTTTGAGATGGAGGTCACCTTGATTATTGTTGCAATTATCTTGATGGAGCATATGGAGCACTTCGATTCGTTGATGGTACATGTTGACTATGGTATATTGATGATTGAGTTTACTTTTTACCCCCCTTATTCAATGTATATAACAACTGGGAGAATGTTAGGAAAAGGTGTGTTATCCACCTTGTATAATGTTATAATGTAGTTCAATATTATTTTTGGTGCACCTAAGAGATCTAGGGATGCATGCATAACATAGGTTAGACATTCTTGGGGTCACTTTAAGTGTTGTATGTAACATTGGGATAAATATTTAATATGGGTTTGCACATTGGGGAAATATTTAATATTGAGAAAACTTAGTATCAAAAAGTAACTGAGAGGGTAAATGGTTTTGTAAGCTCATGGTATTAATCACATGGTTTATATAATACCGCTTGGTGGTTTTGTGCAAGCTTATGTCTATAAAAGAAAGCACATTTATGGTTATCTAAGGCTAGCTATTTTGGCTAAGGGGCTTGAGTGTGAGCATCTCTTTTATGTTGCACCTGACGGGATTTGAAGCATTGCATGGGATGTGTGGTTGTACATGCTAGCTCACATGGAATGCATGTATAGATCTGGATGTTTCAAAAGTGTTCATGGAGACTTTGAAGATGTATTGTAATATTTTCATTATTGAATAATATATGAATGATAGATGCTTTTAGAGGTTGGGTTTTACCTCTTGAGGGTTATCCTAGGGTATATATTGTGTCATCTTTGACGGTATGTTCAATGTTTTCTATTCCTTTGTAAGTGGATTTTGAATACTTGTTTACACGATTTGCTTTATTTGGGTTATGTAAAAATTATCATAGATGGCTACAAATTTTCTTTCAATCATGACAATCTTTTCCTTCTTTTAAGCACATATCCATTGATATCAAATATACTTCTCAAGTTCCTAATATTAAAAATTTATTGTAACTTTATTTCCCATTTGAGATTTTATGCATATTTTAAAAAAAAATCCTTTTGATTTATCCAAGTAAGTGGATCATTGTCATAAAACTTACACATATCCACCTTCAGTAGCAAGTTCTAAGAGCTAGAATACATGCTAGCATTTGGATCAAGCTTGAGTTGTCCTAATGATCCACCTGTTAACACAGACCGACTGCCACTACACCAAAAGCCTAAGCTATCAATGAGGGCGTCATCGAAGAGGTTTAAGGGGTACCGATGAGGGTTGAGGGTCCCACGTGACAACAATTTATCCCCGAGTCGAGAGGTCAACAGACACAGTTGACTGCGAGACAAAAAGAGTGTCAAGAGTGGGAGTTGAACCCTCCCCAACATAGTCACCAATTTTGTTAACACAGATTGGCTACCACTACACCAAAATCCTAAGATGTCAGTGAGGGCGACATTGGAGAGGTTTAAGGGGTACCGACGAGGGTTGAGGGTCCCACGTGACAACACCACCCTAATTAACTAAAATATTAGGAGTGGGTAGGGTGTAGGGTTGTGCATTTGGTTGTGAGATGAATAGATTTTGGGTAGAATATTTGGAGTGATGATAATACCATATTGATGTTAATTGATTCTCCTAACTCTAAATATGTATCCTCTTTGTTAGGATTTTTAATTGACCTGTGTAGGTTATTTTTCCTTAGCCTTTAGTCTATTGCCCCATCATGTTGCAACCAAAGTAATTTTGATAATAACTTACTCAAAACAAGTCAAAATAAGTTGTAATTTGTATTGTAACTTACTTGATCCTAGACCTCTCTTTGGAGAAAATTTATCCAAGAAACTTGATGGTTTCTAGCCTTAGATGTGAATTTGGTGAAAAACTTATTTCATAAAAGCACCTTCACAAATGCTTCAAATAAGATTGAATCTAGATCATAGCTACTTCAATGTGATCTTGATCAATCCGCTAGAATTTTTGAAAAAATCATAAAACTAAGAGAGATATGCACTTTATAACCTAAGCTCCTAAATTGAAAAATTGCCTTGTTTTTTTCCTTCTAAATTCCAAGATCATGCTCTAATGCCACTTGTAATGAAATTACATGCACAAGAAAAGAATGTAATAGGAAATGAGATGCAAATACTTGATAATAATAAACCATTTCTAGAGTGCAATCCTCAATCCTTCAATAAGAATAGACGCAATACCTCTTATATAGGCATTGTTAGGTAATGTTTATATTATAGTTCCAATGAGATCAACTTAATATATAATAATTATATTTAAGAACTTATAAATAACTCAAGGAGTATGTGAACTATAGTTTGTTATCACATATCCCAATATGATCAATAGATTAAGAGCATACCAACCACCTCCTAATCATATTGTGATACAATGATCTTCCTTCACCAACTCTTAAAAATATTGTTTATAATTAAATTTTACGTTTATATTTTATAATTAAAATCATTACAATGAAAAAAAAATTACTATCCATCTCAATATATGTGAAGTCTACTATAAATAAAAGATTCAAACTAATATTAATTAAAGAAGTTAAAATTAGATTCTTAAACCCCTATAAAATGGTAGAGAGGCCTTGCTGCGAGACCTAGACTTCTAAAAATATTTTATAATATGTTAGATGTAGTGAATTATACCTTAATAACAAACCCTTTGAGTATAATTTTTAAATTTTAAATTTAATATGATATGCTAGAAGACTTTTGAATAGGTCTGAAAAATATTAATTACATTCACGTCTTATGCATTGACCAATCCCTGCCGGCAGGAGTATTGTCGGTGAACAATAAAGGAATCGAAGCTTAAGTGTAAGAATAAACTGAAGTAAAGTTTCTCTATGTGTTTTGTTTTGTTATAATAATGTTTGATACTTTTAGTCTATGTTTATATAAATTTTTCTATGTGTTTTGTTTATTTGTTTTTGATAAGGAAAAGTAGGTTTTGAAGGGGGCCCGAAACCCTTTACAACGACGATAAGCTGTAAAAAAGACTAAATTTTTCTATGTGTTTTGTTCATTTGTTGTTATAGAGGAGAGGGGCCCATAATGGAGCATGGTCCAATAGTGGGGATAGAAGTAGTCCTCAGTGGGCCCCATAGTAGAGCACTTTAATATCCAATTGTAAAACACTTTTTATAAATAAAGTACGCAAAGTGACAAATCATGTGATGCCACATCAACGCACCAATAAAACATGACTTAGTGCACCACTATCAGTCTCACTTTATTTTTGGCCTTTTTGGATACCTCAACAAAAAGCATGTTGATGTGGCGTCATATTTGATGATGTGGCCCTAAAACGAAATATAGAAGCACACGAGTTGCCAAATAAACTATTGTATAGAATTGGGAGTGATTTGAAATTTCCACATAGGATTTTGAGAAACGTGAAGTTAGGGCGATCCACTATGGGCCCCTCTCCCCTAATAATGTTTGATACTTTTAGAGTCTATATTTATATAAATTTGATTTTAATATTATTATTTATATAAAGAGCAAAGTTCATATAGACTACATTATTGATAAGAAAATTATATTTATAATAGAATAAATGATACATAAATTGTTCTACCAATATTTTTTAACATTATTTATAGTTTATAATTAAAATAATTTTAAGACATTTACTATATTTTTTTAATATAGTAAAAAAAATCATGTAATTTTGTGTTTAAATAAAATGAAACTTAAATTTTATCATACTTGAATATATTTAAAAAATTAAAGTGACCTAATATTATTTATATAATTAATTTGAATAAAACAATTATTTAAATTAAATAGGTCATACAAGAGGTGTGACTATTTTTAGAGGTTTTGTTGGTTTACCTACCTTTATTTATCTTTTCAATGTGGAGAAAGATATAATAATATGGGAAAGTTATTCCTTGAGATTGTAATTATAAAAGGATAGAAAGATTTGATTGTGAAAAGGAATTAAAAAATTGTGAAGATTTTTTGATTAAAAATATTTCACTATGTGACAAATATATATGATTTTAATGATATTAAATTAATATAATTAGTTAACAATGATTATTAATATTCATGTAAGAGTACTTTAGCGTTAAGCAATCTTATATCATCTAAAAATAAGTTTTTTATTTTCTTTTGTTTCATAGGTTTTTGAAGTTGTTGGAATTTGAACTTGTAGTTCTAGTAGTATTTTTGTATCAAGCTTAATTAATATATTATAATAATGTGAATTTTTTTGGTTGGAAATTTGTTCACTCAAAGAAAAGAGCCTAAAGTATAATTTAAACCTATGTGATATCACCTAAGACAAAGTTGATCACCTAAAGACTACCTAGCAGCATGGAAAAATTTATAATTCCTACTTTGCATCTTGAGATGAAGCATGATATCAAATATTTAAATTATTGAGTCTAGATTTATTTGTCAATATCTTATAACTTACAGAAGGATTAACCAACTAGAAGCATCATCATACCTGAAACAATTTCCATGTTTGACCCTTTAGAGTCATCATTAGTCCTTATGGAAGCTTATATAATATCACCAACTAATTAGAAGATATATTAACCTCAATATTTTGAAAAGATGGCTCTAAATTATAGAATGGTCATGGGAGGTCATCCCTCTATATTGGAAGTGCTATTGGGGTTACTAAAGAGACATGTATAAATATCCAAAAAGTGGGAACCCAAGGAAGCAATGCGCATTCATGATATTTAGTTTAAGAAAGTGTGTAAATTGAGGAGGCTCATGCAGATTCTATAATAGTATGTAGAATCATTGATTGTTGTAATAATTTAAGGCCAAATGGTGTGTTGAGTTATAATACTTCAAGGCTTGACTGTGTATTGAATCATAAGGCTTCAAGGCCTTAATTTATTTCTAAGTGGCTTGATGTATTATTGTTGATCAATAGATATTTCATTTCTAACCATTTTAGAGTCATTATGTGTTGATTAATATGTTATGTTTGGATTTTTTATTGTGCAAATAGATATTCAGAGTAGTGGTTGCATATATCATTTAATTTGTAAGAGCATGTAGATAGAAGTGTCAATTATGGGATAATTTGAAAGCACTAAGAGTAAAGTGTAGATAGAATTGTCAATTTTGATGTAATTAACAAGCTTGAATAGGAGCTCTAATAGGAGGTGATATATGCCTATGGGTAACCTAGTGTTCTTAAATTGTAAAAGCATGTAACCTATAGTTACATTCATAATATTATGTGACTTCTTATAAATATGAAAACCAAAAGAGTGGATAGTAGAGGCAAATCTAAAGTAACCAATATGGAGAGAATCCTAGAAAATCAAATCCTTCATTCAATAGGTTGAGTGGTTCTATAGAAATTTTACTCCATATCTCTTGATTATGTGTTAGAAAATGAACTTCTCATTCAAATCAACATGTGGCTTGCTTAATGGGTAGTAGTAGGTGATTGCAATAGACAAATAAATTACCATTAAAGAGTCTATTTCCCTCTACATTTGAGAGGGGAAACTCCCCCATATGGTAAGGATTTTAAAAAATATACTTTTAATCAAAAGGTGTAAAAGTGCACAAAAATAAAAATAAGAAATGGTGAAAACATGAAGAAACCCTAGACAAGAAATACAAAGAAGACCATCTATGTATTCCCTATTAATAGACAAGGAAAATAAAGGGAAAATGAAGAAATGTATACAAATAAAGACATTACATATATAAATTTTGCAAATGAATGAATATTTGACCATTCACACCCTCAATGTATAAGAAAAAATATGAGTTATTGATTACACATTAAACATAATAATACCTTGCAATCAGAAAAGAATATAATGACAAAGTTTAAAATATTCTTTAACTTCCTTCAAAAATTAAAGCACAAAGTCTTGGTTTTATTTTCCCATACAACAATTATGTTGAGAAGAAAATACTTGTAACCTCTTCCAATGTCCTAATTTTATAGTAGATAGGAAAAAGGCTATTCACTTTCTTGTATAATTATTTCACTTTTCCTCTTAAAATATATGAAATGTAGGTCTCTAAAACGAGTGTACAATTTAGATCTCATTGAAATAATTACATGGAAAATTATATAAAATGATCTTATAATAAAATGTTAAGGTTTGGTTGAAAAATAAGAAACAAATGGTGGTTGTGTAATTTTATCAAACAATTCACATGCAAGTGGCTATATAGGAACATTCCTTCAAATAATTTTTTAAAATACATTATGAGTATGTCCCTATTATCTTTACTTTGAACTCTATAACGCACTAAGAATCAAGCTCTAAATTAAATCCATTATTGATTATACTATAATTTTTTGGTTTAGTATTTTCCAATGTTTTGAAGCTCCAACATTAATATCCAATATTTTGATAGTGGATGCAAAATGTAATTTTCAAGAGTCACAGTAAGTCTTATCTACACAATTTGTTTATGTACCTACGAAGTCATTAAAAGATAGATTATTTGATGATGCAAGAGTTATATAATGGGGAGTGATTTGGATACTACACCTTGGTGAAAGTAATTTTCTTTTGACATACTTTTTTTTATCTAGCTTTGACTTAACGAACTATCTCTACATGGATTAGTTAATATTAAACATGTACCTTTCAAATGAATTACCAATTCACTAATAGTACAATCCAAGAATTATTTTCACTAATGAATATCATCAAATTCTCTTAGAATTTCATCAAGGATGCTCATAAAATCCTTCACATATACATCCATATATTGAATTTATACTCCCCAACTCCTTTTGATCATTGCTTCAAGAATCGACATAATATTAGATATTTCTACTCTATTTCATATACCATCAAGTAGTCAAAATAACCATATGTCTATCATTCATGTCAAATTCAAAAATCACCTCTCCCTCTACACTAATAATACCATCTACTACAACTAGCAATTCATTGGTATATAGTTTCGCTCTCGAAATACAACCTTGCTTCTTCAAAATTACTAATTTTAATTTTTGGTCACATCTAATATTTACCATGCCTATCATCTTCAACTAGCACACAATGTGCAACCATACCAAAATAATTATGGGTATGTTGTCCTCAAATAGTGATGAAGTAAAACTCTCTAATCTAGCATATTAGCATCATTTTTTTAAGTAACACTTAAATTGGTACAAGTGGTGTATGGATCTTTCATTCACAAATTTACAAACTATTTATATCTAGATCAATATCAAAAGACCTTTTTGTTAGCATAAAAATTTTAAAATAATATAGGTGTAATGTACAAAATTATGTACCCTAACAATTTCATGCTATGTTTTGAACACACTTTGGCATTTGCTCCCACTTGGACCTTGGGTTAGCCAATTTTTCCTCAACAAATATCCCAATTTGTACATCATAATTATGTTCCACTTTTGATATGGGATCACATATTTAATTTTGAGCATTTTTTGTAGGATTCCAATGTGATGTGCTAGTGTCTTATGAAATTTTAAAAAATTAAATGTTAGTGCCCAATTGCTTATTGTCAATTGTGGTAACACTCATCAATAAAAAAAAAATGCCTCCCATAATTGAATTTGTTATTTAGGCTTCCTAGTCTCCATTCTATTTCCCATTCCCCATTATATTATGCACATTTATTTTCAAAATACATCATAAGTTACAACTCTTTCTTGTTGGCTACTAATTTTTATAGTTATTCCTCCATTACTATGACTCCCAAAAGCTCGATTTCTTTTTTTCTCTTGGAAGGGTTGAAGATGATAAGGTTTTGTGAGCATCATCAACACTCCATCTTCATTTTCTACATCTCCAACTAGTAATATCACTCAATATTTCTTTTTTTTTTTGGTTTATATTACTAGTTTTTCATTTCTACATCATTTTCTCCATACATTCTTAGCAATACACCTATGATTTATCACCTCCCTTTTTTTATATACATTGTTATCTACACACCAGGCATTTATCCCTATAGACCAAGGATAAATGTTTATATATTTTATTTTGTCACTACTCTTGATTTCTAGACACACTAAGGATAGGAGCACATAGTCATTTATTCTATTTTATATAATTAGTTTCTCAAGTGGAGGTAAAAATACCAAAATAGGGAATTGACCACTCTTGGAAAGCTCTTGTGAATCCCAAGAAATTATTATTTTATCTAGATAATAGGTTTCTAGGAAATGATCAACTTCACAAATATTTTATTATTATTTCCCCGTTCTTTAAACCATCTCATTATTTTCATTACATGCAATATTTCTTCATACGTCCTAATTTATATGAATATCGTATTACTTAGATTTCTCTTATTTTTTCATGTTTATTATTATTTGGTTGTATAAGGGTAACATGGGAATTTTTGTGATTTTATCAAACTTTTGGATTAGTGAGTTCTATATAGATGACAACACATCATAGAGACATCCACACATTGTGCATGCATCCTAGCTATTGACCTCCAAATTCTTGTTCCAAGTTCTATTTTCTATTCTATTTATTATTCTGGCATTAGTTTTCTAAAATTATTTTCCAAATTTAATATTTGTATACATTTCTCATTTTCTCACATTATTTTTGTTAAAATAAAACATTTATTTTAAAAATTGAAACATCCTATGAACATTGGAATGTTAATCTTTTTGAGATTTAAATAGTACAAAAGAATTTCATTATTCAAATAACAGATTCTTCCTAGGGTAATATAGAGAAATTCATTTAATTTAAAATATTTAATCATAAATTTTATCTATTACATTTTGGTGAACTCACAACTAATTTTAAACTTGAACTAATTTATATTTCTATAAAAGTATAGTTCCTTTCATCTTCAAAAATGTATGATTTCTTCCTTAAACCATTTATTATCTTCAATTGAGTCTTGTATTGAGATTATTTTGACCTATTGGATGAGGCACTAGAAGATTTTCTTCAAAATTGTCATAGTATTTAAACTCAAAAACAAAATTGTTCTTATTTAGTTCAAAATGATATTAATGTGTTAATTGTTAAAAAATCTCAAATTCTAATTCTAAAAATAACCATCATAGTGTGTGAGGTCCTTGTTGTACCCCAACCTTTTCATCCTTCATTATTGTCCAAAGTGATTCAAAAAACCATTGATCTTCTAACTATTTTGCTCGTATGGAATGATTTGTCAAATTTCAACCTTTAGCTACTAATTATCATGAGGTAGCTCATACTTATAACACTTGAAGATATAAACAAGTAACCTTTGTCCCTATTTATCTTCCTCTATTAGCTCCTCTTCTTTCATCAACTCCTCGCCTTCTTTGTAAGGGTGTCCATGAATATGATCTTATTGAAAAGCTCCATGCTACTCAAGCTAAGATCTCTCTTCAAGGGTTGATTCAAAAGTTACCTCCATATCATGGTATGCTTTAGGAGGCCCTACAAAAGGTTTCTCTTCCACCTTTTGTTAATCCAAATGAAGTAGCCACTTTAATCAATTTCCTCTACATAAAAAATTTTGATATCATATTTCAACAATGTGATTTACCATACGAGGGCACAAAAATTCAAAATGTGACTGAGTAGGAAGCCTCTCTACGTGCAACATTCTATGAGCGATTTGCTACAATCTAATGCCTGTGCAGTGGGCAATTTGTAATGGTCTGATGCGTGCAGGATTCCTCAGGTGGGTGTGTGTGTTCATCAAAAGGATGTGCAGGGTTTGGGCTCAACCTCTGCTTCTGCGGTGGAGTGTCTTTGGGATGCTGCCATTGATGGTGTGGGCAGGGGCCTTCCCTCTCCTCCTATCACCTCCTTTGTTGGGGTTGTGTGGGATTGTGTGGGCAGGGGCCCTGTTCCCCCTCTCCCTATTGCTTTGGACTACCAACGAAAATCTTTCTCTGATGATGCTTGAGCCTAGTTTCCTCCTACTCCGGCTAGGGTTTGGCCTCTACCCTATGCCTGTGCTTCCCCTGTTGTGGTTTGTGGACCAGAGGTTGCTAAGAGTGAGGATTTCTATGTGCATCAAGGTGTGGTTTGCAATTTTAATGGCTTGTGGCCCTCCCTTCCTAATCTCCATGAGTGGCTTTTCATTTCCTAGAAGCCTATTATTTTTGGCAAATTGACCTCTATCCTAGTGCTAGAGGTTTTTCCTTTGCAACCTTTACTTCTTCCGAGGATCACGACAGAGTGTTGGACTAGGGGTGGATGTGGGGTGTTCATTCATTGTTGATTTGGTCTTGGTCTCGCTCTTTCAATCCTCTTATGGAGCCATTGAATATTAGACCAATTTGGGTCTAACTTCTGAATCTCCCTCTCTAGTTTCAGGAGGATTCTTGTTTTGAAGCTATTGGCAACACCATTGGTATCTTTTTGAAGGTAGATTCTATGTCTCAGGACCTTGGGCATACTATAGTGGCTCATATTTTAATCGATTTGGACATCTCCAAACCTATCCATGGTGATGTGGTCTTGATGGTGGAGGACATACCTTGGAAGCAGCTTCTGGACTATGAGGGGCTCCCTTTTCAATGCAAGAGATGTTTCTTTGTTGGTCATATGGCCTCTGGCTACCCTCTTTCTCGTTGAAAGGGTGTTGCTACCTAGTGGAAGGATGCTCTCTCAAAACATCTCACAGTGGGCTCTCCCTCTTCGAATAGTCCCTCTAAGGACGAGGTCCCTTCCTCTTCCTTGGTGGTTGTGTCTCCCCAGGTTCCTTCTCTAGCTATCCCTCTGTGGAACCATTGCCCCAATTTGTTGCTGTTGTGCCAACTAAACCTACTTGTCCCTCATTGAACACTTTTTTTGATCTTTCGAATGCTCCTGACTCCTCTTCTATGTTGTTGGCTTCGCTATGTGGTGGCTCTTTGTCTATGGTGGTTGTTGAGGAACCACTCATCTCACCTCGCTCGGTTGATGTTTTTGAGCCTTCCTGGTCTATTGTGTTGAAAAAAAAAAGGCACTCCCCAAACCACGGCCTCAAGTTTTAGGAGTTAGAACTACCCCCTCAGATTTTGGGGTTGTCTAGTCCTAGTACTTTTTTTTCAAACTGTTGTTTGTTGGTTATTCAAGTTTTGGTACTATTCTGTGTGTGGCTTGTTTGGCTTGTTCTCTTTCTAGTTCATGTCCTATTTTGAACTACTCTTTTTTTGGCCGTGAGGGCTCTAGGTGTAAAGGGTACAACGCCCTATAAATGCTATTTACTTTATCAAAAACAATGTGAATTACCTTCCCTTGAGGTTCAATAACAAAATAAGCCTCTTCTTATTATCATTAGTATTATTTTTATTACATTAAGTGGACTCGTTGTCAATGGTTCCAATCTTAATCTATGTAGTTTAAACCTATTGAACCACATCAATGTTTATTCCCCTTGCATCACTCAATGTTTATTCCCCTTGCATCACTCTAGGAATATGTTGGATGCAAGGAACACTGAGAGGGGGGGTGAATCAATGTTCAATAATTTTGATTTGCAAAACAGATCTAAAACCATCAACAGCAATAATTTAACTTTGTATAACATTAGCAGCACATAACAGATGTAGTCACATTAATAAAATGCCATAACACCAGATATTTTTAGGTGGAAACCCTATTAGGGGAAAAACCATAGTGGAGATTAATCTATAAAGTTTACTCTATTAAAAGTAAAATAAAAGAGGGGAATGCACTTGCATTCAGGTGCATTGCCTAGAGCTCACTGCTCAAGAAAGAGGCTCACTACCATACAATTATAATATAGATTACAAAAAAAATGAACTAAGAATATAGCATCTAAAAATGCCTAGATTCAGTTCCACTGAAGTGCACAATCTGACTTTGGACCTTCTGCTCAAATCTGTTTTGCGCTGCTCTGTTCTCCTGCTGAAAACCCTTTAGTAGTACAACTAATATTCGATCAATCAACTTCTCTACTCTTTTTCACACACATATATATCTCTCTTCACATCACACATACACAAAGTGAATTATCGATCTTCCTTATATATCCACTAACCCAAAAATTCAATACATGTTAGCCTTTCAACAAAATATAATATTATTTGCTTATATCGGCCATGTCGGCCTTAAATCTTTAATTAGAAACGAAGCGTACCTTCATAATTTGGCTAGAATTATAGAAGGTACCCACACCATGATTCTAAACATAAGAGATAGAAAAATAATTATTCCACATACATCTCTAATCCACCACATCAAGCATGTCAGCCACAATGAAAAATAGATCATAAAACATGCCACCGAACCTCTTAACTTAAACTATGATCAATGCAACACCACAAAACTTCTTCAATAGAATAGTGTATGAGCTAAGAAAACTTCCTTGGAGGTCCATACTTCAAAATAGTGATCCAGTGAAGTAGTCGGATCGGCATACCAACCGGATGTCTTGTTCTTTACTTTCTCTGACGGTAGGAAACTTAGATTCTCTGTCGGTATAAGCGCAACTGATACTGCGGATCAAACTGTAGACTCAAGTTTCCATCAATGACAACACAAGTATCCAAATTCAACCTCATCAAAGCCATATGCCAACAATCTCCCCCTTTGGCATTGATGGCAACACTTAGTGAAAGATTGACTAAGTGTCAAAACCAAAAAAAAACATATCAAAATCAAAACTACTACTCCCCCTTTTGATGTCAAGAAACTTTTCACTTCATTCTCTCCCACTTTGACATCAATGAAAAAGCTCTACTACATCTGCTCTACACTTCTCTTCCTTATCCTCTCCTTTAAAATATTTTACTGCACTATCTCTTACTCCATTCTCTCCCCAAATACTGATGCAAAAATTGATCAAAATTTGACAACTACTATGAAAATTCAGAAAATTATTTTATACTTAGCTTTCAATTTCGGAAGGAATTTCTTCCAGGAATCCACTGCAATCCCAATGGCTATGATCAGACTGTTGTTTTCTGAAGTTTTGTTGATTATTTGCACAAGAGACTAAGGAATAGTAATTCCTACTTCCAATTCCTCTCCTAATTTAAGAGTCTCAATCATTTGTTCTAATCTCCCTTCAGTTATATCTTTGACTTTCCAAAAAGAATCAATGAGAGCATTTTTAGCAGTATGAACTTTTGCATGCTTAATTTGTAAATCATAAACTTTCTTCTTCACATCTCCATTCTTATCAAGAAGCATATTGTAATCTTGTTCAGTGTTGACAAGCTCACTTTCAATCTTTTCAAGCTTATCCTTGTACTTTCCTACCACATGAGGCCACCTAAGACAATAGTTAAAGACTTCATTTGTAGAATCAATACACTGTCTTAGCTCACTCATTTTCTTCTTCAATCTGGAAAGAGACAATCTAAATTGCATTTTTAAATGAGAAATCATTTCTTCTTCCTTCCTTTCCATGGTCGCAAACTTCATAGATATCTTGACACATTCAATGAGTTCTTCTGGGAGAACATTTTGCAGACTTTCCAACTCAATATTGTTATTAATTAAGTACCTTGCCAGAGAATTTTCAATTAAACCCTACTCATAAGATGGACCATTCAGCCATATACCGGATATCTTTTTCATACCATCCTCACCCTAAATGATTTGCAAAATCTTTTTCTTAAACAAAGCACTTTCCTCATCACTGTCTTCAGCTATTATTGTTTCCGATTCATTTGGTTTCGGTTGATCTTTTGGAATACATTCTTCAGAAAATTCATCTTCTACATCCACAACCACTTGACTTTTCCCTTTTTCTTCAAACTTTGTAGACTTGGGTGCCAGAGGAGTGACACCAACTGTATCTCTTTCTCTCTTCTGCTTTTTCTCTACTTTTATGGAAGATGATCCAAATTCAATTATTTTTGTTGGAAGAGGGACAACACCCTCTCCAAACCTTTCTAATACCTTTGTAAAGAAACTTTCATACACTTGTTCACAATTTTCAAAAGAATTGTAATGATTGAAGATTTGCTTACAAATGAGCATATTCTCTCTCCACACTACATTGTCCTTCAATGGCAAACAGTTTAGAAAGTACATCATAATACATATTTCCAGAGTACCAAACCTGAATTGTTAGCCAATATCCTTCATTAATTGAACATTCTCCAACAGTTGCTCCTTCAACAAACTACACAGATCAAAGTACTTGTTTTCAATTATCATTTTGTGGGCTATATATGTAGCACCTACTGAGGTTGATCCTTCTTGGTTTCTAAAATAAAAAATTTATAAGACTCCATAAGCCACATACCTTGTTAAAGGGTCTTTAATCGTTGAAATTATTAGAGCCCTTTGATCTCCCCTTATTCCAGTTAGGGCTTCAACCTTCACATTGCGAATCAAATTTTTCTTTGGTACATCACCAACATTGCATAAGCCCATTAAATTTTTTATTACATCCTTGGTAATTTGATATGGTTTATCCAGATTGAGAATATCACCATCTAATTTGTTCAAGAAAAATCGAATCACTTCCACATTGATGAAATGAGGATAGTCGTTCCATATATCCAAATTATTGTGCTTTGATCCTTCAAGCCTTCTAAAATCAGTGAGCGACAATAAATTTCTTTCATCCCTAATCTTCTGGATGCTATACTCATCTAGGGTTATGGTACCTTTGATTTGCTTCATGTTTCATTCTAAACAAAGTTGTACGGATTACAAAATAGATGTGAAATCAATGATTAACAGGGATACCTAGAGATTCGCCACTAGAATGACCTTTCGCCCTTGAAATTTTGCAGAAAAATACTCTCAAACTGTTCTCCTTCAATGCTTGGTGTCGAAACAAGGTTCAAAATGTTGTTTTATAACTTTACTTTTTTCTGAAATAAATGTATTGCCCTAGAAGTTTTGGTTACACTCCAAACTCAAACAGCAAGCTAAGAATTCAACTTCAGACTTATAACATTTCGACCAGTTCATCATATCATTGCAAATACTTCCATCAATGGATAACACAGCGACTAATGACATCCAGAGATTCGATGCCAACAATACACAAGGGGGCAATGAATTTTTATGAAAAACTCCCCCTAAGCCATTGGCCTGATATCAATTGCCAGAGTAGCTATCGGAGGGATCTTCCAGTATAGCTTTATTTCCTTCATTAGTTTCACTTTTCTTCACCCATTTCTTCTTCATCTGGTCTCTTATCTCTTCCATGGATGCTTTTGCTTTTCCTTTATTGTCTTTCTATGAATTTCTTCCTTGGTAGACCAGACCTCTTTTATTCATGTTACTATTTTGACAGAATTTTGCAATGTGACCAAGATTGTTACAATTGAAACATATCGGACCTTTCTACTTATACCAGCCATTCCACTAATTTCCTCCTAACCTACATTGATTAGCAACATGTCCAAACCTTCCACAAGTATCTAGCATTTAATGTTATTTGCATTGATAGACATACTTTTGCATTCTAATGCCTTATGCCCAAATTTCTTGCATTTGAAACATTGACCACAGAATGATGGCTTACTAGGGTTTATCTTTCTTCTACACTAAGAAGCCATATGTCCAAATTTATTACAAGCAAAGTAATATCCATTAAATTTTTGAGCATTAGGTTGCCTTACCGGATGAATTCTTACTTTGTTCTTCCTTTCAGGATTCTTTTGTTCAAATCCGGAGCATTCTCCCTTCTCATATCCAATACCTCGCTTATCATTTATATCCTTCTGACTTTTGGTTATTTCTTCAAGCTTGGTAGAACTTATCCTGAACTTTTCTTTGAATTCATTTGTAGTAGCAAGCTCATTTCTAAGAATGGCTATTTGTCTCTCAAGCTCTCGTTCATTGTTTCTGAATTGTTGCAGTTCAATCTCCAACTGGATAAATCTATTGTTAATTTTGTTGCATTCTTTAGACTTTTCTCTCAGGGACTAGGCCAGATTCTCCTCATTCTTCTTTATTTTCTCAATCTCTTTAGTAAACTTCATTGCCATAGATTCCATTTCAAGTCTTAGAGTTGCATTGTCCTTGGCTAGCTTTTCACATTCTCCTATAATCTCTTTTAGAGTTTAATTCAAATGGACATCATCCGATCCTTTGTTTTCTTTCTACTTCAATTGATCACAAAGTTCCTTTCTTTTCTCCCTTGAGTCATTAATCTTGTCCTCTAGTGATTGAATGAATTTTTTGACATCTGCAATATTTTCCTTAAGTTCCATGGCCTCTACCTTAGATTGATCAAGATCATCAAATTCCACCATCAACTGTTGTTGAAGACCACCAGTATCCATTATGATTCAAGATTCACCTCAAGCTGCTAAGCTTCAAAAGAGGAACCTGCTCTGATACCAATTGTTGGATGCAAGGAACACTGAGAGGGGGGGTGAATCAGTGTTCAATAATTTTGATTTGCAAAACAGATCTAAAACCATCAATAGCAATAATTTAACTTTGTATAACATTAGCAGCACATAATAGATGCAATCACATTAATAAAACACCATAACACTAGATATTTTTATGTGGAAACCCTATTAGGGGAAAAACCACGGTGGAGATTAATCCACAAAGTTTACTCTATTAAAAGTAAAATAAAAGAGGGGAATGCACTTGCATTCAAGCGCACTGCCTAGAGCTCACTGCTCAAGAAAGAGGCTCACTGACATACAATTATAATATAGATTACAACAAAATTTGAACTGAGAATATAGCATCTACAAATGCCTGGATTCAGTTCCACTGAAGTGTACAATCTGACTTTGGACCTTCTGCGCAAATCTGTTCTACTCTGCTTTGTTCTCCTGCTAAAAACCCTTTAGTAGTACAACTAATATTTGATCAATCAATTGCTCTACTCTTTTTCGCACACATATATATCTCTCTTCACATCACGCATATACAAAGTGAATTACCAATCTTCCTCATATATCCGCTAACCCAAAAATTCAATACATGTTAGCCTTTCAACAAAATATAATATTATTTGCTTATATCGGCCATGTCGGCCTTAAATCTTTAATTAGAAATGAAGCATACCTTCATAAGTCAGCTAGACTTATAGAAGGGACCCACACCATGGTTCTAAACATAAGAGATAGCAAAATAATTATTCCACATACATCCGCGATCCACCACATCAAGCATGTCGGTCACAATGAAAAATAGATCATAAAACATGCCACCGAACCTCTTAACTTGAACTATGATCAATGCAACACCACAAAACTTCTTCAGTAGAATAGTGTACGAGCTAAGAAAACTTCCTTGGAGATCCACACTTCAAAATAGTGATCCGGTGAAGTAGTTGAATCAGCATACCAACCAGATGTCATGTTCTTTACTTTCTCTGCTAGTAGGAGACTTAGATTCTCTATTGGTATAAGCGCAACTAATACTGCGGATCAAACTATAGACTCAATGGCAACACAAGTAGCCAAAGTTGACCTAATCAAAGCCATATGCCAACAAAATATTCATGTTTCATATTGAGTTGAGCCATGTTACATTACCTACATTAGTGCAATTATTGTTGGGGGCACTTTACAACCTAACCTCCTAAACTAAAAAATATTTTTTTGTTCTTGTCTTTTGGGTTTCAAGATCATGCTCTAATACCATTTGTAATGAAATTAAGATGCAAATACTTGATATTAATAAGCCACTTCTATGGTGCAATCTTCAAGTCTTCAATAAGAATAGAAATAGCAATATGATATTTAACTACTACTCACTACCTTTTTTATATATGCATCATTAAGTGGTATTTGTATTATAATTCCAATGAGGCCAACCTATTACACAATAATTATTTTTAGCTCAAGGATTATGTGAGCTATAATTGGTTGGCATATCTCAATACAATCAATAAGGAAATAACACCCACCTCCTAGTGATGTTGTGATGCAATGATCCTCATTTGCACACTCTTAACAATAATATTTAAACGTAAAATTTATGTTTATACTTTATAAATGAAACCATTGCAATGAAAAAATTGTATTTCAATTTGTCAAATAGGTAAATAGAACCCAATATAAATAAAGAATTGAAATAGTTAAATATTGAAAATAGATTGCCAACCGCTGTGAAATATTAGAGAAGCCTTAGCTATCAGAACTTCATTAGACC
Source organism: Sequoia sempervirens (assembly GCA_007258455.2). Taxonomy (NCBI): domain Eukaryota; kingdom Viridiplantae; phylum Streptophyta; class Pinopsida; order Cupressales; family Cupressaceae; genus Sequoia; species Sequoia sempervirens. The sequence continues at coordinate 390,767 of VDFB02010190.1, forward strand.
TCAAAAATGTCTTGAACTTCTAAAATTATTTATGTTAGATGTAGGGAATTATACCTTAATAGCAAACCCTTAAAATATAATTTTAAAATTTTATATTTAATATGATATGGTAGAATACTTTCGGATAAAAGGTCTGAAAAATATTAATTACATTCATGTCTTGTGCATTGCCCAATGCGTGCCAGCAGGAGTATTGTCAGGGAACAAAAAAGGAATCTAAGCTAAGTAGAAGAATAAACAAAAGTAAGTAATGTCTTTCCTATTTGGCTCTTTGTGAGACTTACACGCTTCTTTTTGTTTGTTAAAATAGGTATTCCATTTCTAACTCTTTACTTTGCCCATTGCATATGTTAGTTGTGCCTTTGGTAGAGCATTTATTCTCATACTTCTTCTAAATTATGGATTTAAATTTGGTGTATACTTATATCTTCCAATTAGTTGGATTGGTTTATTTTCTAAAGATAGTTTGGATTATGAAGATTGGTTTTTCGTTTTTTAACTCTATGATGATAGGAGTAATGTAGGAACATAGATTATAGTGCAAAGGATAAAGAAAGATTCAATCAAAAAGATTTATTTATTATTATGTTAAAATGTGTGTGAATAGAGTGAAACCTAAGTTAAAGATTGTATAGTTTTGTTGAATCAGTTATGTGTCAAAACTCATTTTGCATTCAAGTAACAAGTTCAAAGCAATCACCATGGAAAAATAAATAGATTTTATTGTATTTAAAACTATGCAAGACAATTTGCATCTCCTCTGCCATACATCCTATGCTCTCTTGTTGTCTTTTTTGTTCTTTGAATAGTCTGCCCCATCATAAATTGAAGAATCGGCTTCTTTCCAAACCCAAGAAACTAATAATCAAACTCTTTGCTCAGGAAAAACTAAATCAAGAATTGGGTGAATTATCTCTTCTTGTTGCAAGTTGAAAACTATCATACCAAGAACTGCCTCAATTCTTTGTTTCTCTTTATTTGTTGCCAAGAATAATTTGCATCTACCTTCATAGTTATTCTCCACCGTTCCACACCATTTTTTCCTCCTTATTTTCTATCTTTTATCCAAAAGCATATTGAACCCTCTCAAGAATGTCGATCCCTCTTTTCTTTACAAGTAGACCCGTCCTCTACTCATTTTGTGTATAATTGTGTTTAAGAGCAATCGCCTCCTTTCTTTGCCACACCCTACCAAAATTGGCTCTCTCTCAATCAATCAAGAAAACATTTTTTTCCATAGCTATTGGCTCCTCCTTTCTTTAGTCTGATAACTTCCACTTACCAAAAATAGTTATATCTTCCCTCTCTCTGTCTTGCACTATAAATTTTCCTTCTTTTCATTTTCATGATAAGGAGAGAGAGTTCTCATTACTTTCCTGCCACTTGTCAAAATACCACTCAAGCAAACAAATTAAGACCAAAAATCCAAAACCAAAATGTGCACCCCCAAAATGAGTGCAAAGGGTGATGCCCCTGCATCAAGCTTCCCAAGAGACAAAAGAAACATGTGCTCCTACACATGAAGTCATTAAAAAAAATTCATTCCTCTGTTTTTGTTTCTTTCACATCCTCCAACATTGCTCTGGAACAATTTCCATGTGTTCAATCTATTTCCATTTGTTTTCTTTTTCCTTATTGTACCATCTTCTTGTGTCCTTTTCATCTAAAAATATCCAAAACTAGATAATTCACGTTCATATATATCATTGTCACCATTTGGTTCCACATCCTTTGCATCTTCTTGTTTTAAAATCTTCCTTATAACAATGTCATTCAAAGATTCAAAATCATCACTATTTAAATTATCAGTCCTCTTTTCCAACCATTCTTCTTTCGTAGCCAACAACTTTTCCTTTTCCTCAACAATAGCTTCTTTATCATCAGTTTCCAACTTCGTCTATGTATCCTACGTTGTCCCATTTGTCTTCATACCTTCACTAGCAATCTTCTCCATCCATTCATGTTCTATCACTGAAAATTGTGCCCACAAATCTTCTGCACTTGTTGCACCTTCTTTAAATTCTAACTTTGTAATTTCTTCACTATTCATCTCTTTGCCTTCCACATATGCTCCTTTTTACTCTTTATTCTTCAATCCTTCATCATACCTTTATTTCCACTCTCTTTGTCCATTGATTGTCCTTAGGTCTCCGTAGTGAGAAATTTATTCACCTCATTCAATACACGTTGCTCACTAGGCAACTCTCTGCTTTCTAAACCTCTTTCATCTTCTCTTTTCAAGGCGGCTATATTTTGCCTTCTTTTCTAAACAATCCTCTGCACAGGCCACTTGAGCTTCTTTTTCAATGGAAAATGCCAACCATATTCTTGGCTTCTCTCCTCAAACCACTGCTTACACTTCTTTAAATCTCTTCTTAACTCTGCCACATAGCTGTCCCATTCTAAATCTTGCTTCCTCATATTGTCTTTTTTCTTGATGCTTTCTTTCTTAGTATGTTGTTGCATCTTTTGACCTTTCCTCTTCTAATTGATACCTCACCTAGGGCTCCTCTTTTTTTTTCCTCTACCTAGTCTTTTGGTACCTGGATTCTTCTTGTTAACCTATCAAACTCTTAACACACATACTTTTCAAAATCCTATGAGCATACCGACTTCCACTTCCCTGACCTTTTAGGCTCTTATACCAAAAATTATGACTCACCTTATTTAATTTCCAACTATCTACAAGAACAAGCGATAGAAAATAATAACACCTACCTAAAAAATCAAGGCAGTCTCCTACAGTCGGGTTCAATCAATTATGCAACTCATATTCGAGAGCGACAAAAACATGGACCAACTCATTCTTCGTACAAAGGATTCCAGCTTCAATGAAATAGAAAATAAATGCACACAATGTTGAGCACTTTAGCCGAACCATAGACAATGTGACAAGACTTACAAACTCATTCTACATTCACGTAGCAGGTTCAAAGCAATCACCATGGAAAAATAAACAAAGTTTATTGTATTTAAAACTATGCAAGACAATTTGCATCTCCTCTACCATACATCCTATGCTCTCTTGATGTCTTCATTGTTCTTTGAACAGTCTGCCCCATCACAAACTGAAGAATCAGCTTCTTTCCAAACCCAAGAAACTAATAATCAAACTCTTTACTTAGGAAGAACTAAATCAAGAATTGGGCAAATTATATCTTCTTGTTGCAGGCTAAAACTCTCATACCAAGAATTGCCTCGATTCTTTGTTTCTCTTTCTCTAATGCTAAGAACAATTCGCATCTACCTTCCTAGTTCTTCTCCATCGTTCCACGCCATTTTTTCCTCCTTTTTTATATTTTATCCAAAAACATATCGAACCCTCTCAAGAATGTTGATCCGTCTTTTCTCTACAGGCATACCAGGGTCCTCTACTTATTTTGTGTACAAATGTGTTCAAGAGAAACTGCCTCCTTTCTCTGCCACACCCTACCAAAATCAGCTCTCTCAATCAAGAAAATGTTTTTTTTCCATAGCTATTGGCTCCTCCTTTCTTCAGTCTGATAACTTCCACTTACCAAAAATAGTTATATTTTCCCTCTTTCTATCTTGTACAATAAATATACCTTCTTTACCTTTGCACAATAAGGAGAGAGAGCTCTCATTACTTGCCTACCACTTGTTTTGAAATACCACTCAAGCAAACAAAATTAAGACCAAAAATCCAAAACCAAAATGTGCACCCCCAAAATGAGTGCAAAGGGTGATGCCCCTGCATCAAAGTGTGTCATGATTTTTGAAATAAGCCTCAAGTATTTCCTTTGAAGTTCTATTCAATTACCTCTCAGTAATTTGACTAGGTTTTTCAATATAAAATTTCAATTTCTATATCCATTTCAAGTAAATGATCTATATTTTTGTGATATTTTTTTCTCTTTACCTCTTTAATTAGGTTCATAGTATGAATATCCATAGAAGGAAGCGATCCTAACCCCTATCCAACATTAAAGTGTGGATTGGCCTCCTCTCTAACATCATTTTTTTGTGCTTGGGTCTCCTCCTTGACATCAACTATGTGTGATTCGGCCTCCTCTGCTCTAGTAACTAAATTAGGCTTGATCTCTACTCCAATTTTTGTATGTTGATCCCCTACACATATCATATAAAAGAGAATATTTTAGAATATATTGAAGGGAATAAATTGGCATCAAGACATTGAACTTAATCTTTGTAGTTTAATTCTTGTAAACTCCAATCTCTAAATTCACATGTATTTCTTATAAAGGTCACAAGGGGGATCCATTGGAGAAATGTTTCACTAAGAAAATGGGATCACTCATTCTAGATATATATCCACTATGGTAAAGGGTCACTAAGAAAAAAGGTATGAGAAGGTTTCGAAAGGAGTCTTAAGTTAAATAGAAATAAGAGGTAAAATCCTTAATTTTTATATGCTCTATTATTGTTTAGATTATGATTTACTTGTGAGGGTAAAACTTGAGGGATAAAACTATATATCTAATTTAATAATCTAGATAAATTTAGGGCCCATAAGAAACATAAGAATTTAAGGAGTATAGCTTGAACAAAGGGTAAGGTACAAGCTAGTAAAAATAAATGATTAGTTAATTTAGTCAAAGAGAATTCGACCAAGACATATCGTACATGTAGATTTAACTCAATAATATTTATGGTTTAGGGTTTAGGGTTTAAGGTTTAGGACTAGGGATGTTTCGAGGATAGTTATACATGTCTCTAGGATGTTTCAAGGATGGGACTTATGAGATATACATGATGGGACCAATGAGATATATATATATATATATATAAGATCTTTCATCATATTTTTTGGATGTATGATTATCTAGTGTTTAGGTAGGTATATATAAAGATCTCACAAGGGGATCCATTGAGGGACGGTAGGATAGGGTAGAGATTATCATAAATGCAAGACACCTGTATGTTCAAAAAGGTTTTAATCAACATTTTAACAGAACATAACAATTAAAAATTAAAATTTATAGATGGAGTAGCTCGCTCATTGGATATATATCCATCAAGCAGGTAAAGGGTTTGAAAGTTCTAAGAATTTAGAGGTATGAAAAGGTTTCAAAAGGAGTAAGTTATATAGAAATTTGAGACTTATAAAATCCTTAATTTTTTTATATGGTATCTAGATAAAAATGAGATCTAGATATTTAGAGCCCATGGAAAACATAAGATTTGAGAAGTATAGCCTAAGCCAAGGGTAAGGTACAAAAGTAGTAGAAAGGAATAATTAGTTAATTTAGTCTGAGAGAATTTAGTCAAGACATAGTCATATGTGTAGATTTAACTCAATAATATTTAGGGTTTAGGGTTTAGGACTAAGTAAATAGGGTTTAGGGTTTAGGAACCTTTTATTAATTATAGGAGTACTTGAACATAACTTGGTTTAATAAAGGTGGATTAGGAATGTTAATGGGATCCACACAAAAAATAAGTGAATATATCTAAGGGTTTTATGGAAGGAATTTAAGTTTATCTATAGATTGAATCTAATGTCCATAAGAATTTAAATATATATGAAAGATAACATTTGTGAGACCCTTTCTAAATGGAATAGACCTGGAAGGGTGATATTGGTTAGATTCTAATTGGAAACATGTCTCTAGGATGTTTCGAGGATGGGACCAATGATATATATATATAAGATCTTTCATCTATTTTTTTATTTATGATTATCTAGTGTTTAGGTACAGGTATATAAAGATCTCACAAGGGGGGTCCATTCGGGGAGGGTAGGATAGGGTAGGGTTTATCATAGATGCAAGGCGGGTAAGGTACAAAATTAGTAGAAAGTAATGATTACTTAATTTATTGGGAGAGGATTTGGCCAAGACATCTAATCATAGATTTAGTTCAATAATATTTAGGGTTTAGGGTTTATGACCTTTAGGATTTATGGTTTCTGAGGTAAATAGGGTTTAAGGTTTAGGGTATTAGTTATAGTAGTAAGGAACATAGTGGTTTTAGTAGAGGACTTAGGAATGGTAATGGGATCTACAACAAAAATAAATGAATTTATAAAACATACTTAAATTGAAAAAATTACTTCAATTGAAAATAATTTGATCTTATTGATCCTAATCTTATCTAGAATATGATTTAATTGAAAAAAATTACATGATTTATAAAATACATACCTTCTCTTTGATTGTAATATCTTTGCATCCTTTTTTCATGTAATTTTTGTTCCTTTTTTGTTGAATATAATCGTACAATATTATGTTTCCTTGTCCTTTTATTTCCCATGTCCTTCTTTGTTTTTGATATTAGGGGATAAGCGGATTTTGAAGGGATCCATAACCCATGTCCTTCTTTGTTAAACATTATCTGGATAATTCATTTTCCAATTCCATGTTCCAAATGTAAAGCACTTGCAAAATATAAAAAAGTGTTTTTTTTCTTTATTTTGTATATTAAAAACACAAAAAATGACCTTGTATATATACAATTTGAATAAACATTTAATTACAAAAATTTGGCTAAAAATAGCATTCATTTGAAGGTCGACTACTAAAAAATTAATATTATTTTATTAGCGAACCTTCGTTTAAAGATCATTTGCCACAAATAATTAATATTATTTTGGCCAACCCAAAATACCTTTGTTCAAAGGTATTATCTTCAATCGAAGGTACCTTCAAACAAAGGTATTATCTTCAATTGAAGGTACCTTCGAACAAAGGTATTATCTTAAACCATAGGTACCTTCTTTCGAAAAGGGCCTTAGTAAGACACTTCAGTGCATGCTTCAAAATTTGCTTAGAAATTTTAGTTTCAAACCATAGGTTGGACCTTCAAATATAATTAACTTGACAAGATAATTTGCAAGATCGTAGTCCTCAAAATGAGCTTTCCAACAAGTATAATTTTAATATATTTTCATTTTATTATGTATACATTTTCTAATTTTTACTAGACATAGGTTTTTAACCAAGCATCAAGTTATTTATTCTACACGTGGAAAGTAGTAAAATATTGAAGATAAATTCTAAAAAATATTTTTGTACTAGGTATTGATATCCTTGTTTCACCAAAAAAATGCATTTGATATATATAAAACAAGTTGTGCATTATGACATACACCTATGTCCAAATTATAATTACCCTAACTTCAAAAATTAATTAAAAAATATGTAACAAAAAATTATGAAGAAAAATCCATATGCACAAAATATTGATGTTACAAATCTATATTTTAAAAATTAAAATTTTATCCTTTCTAAAAAAATTGTGTTACATAAATGTTAATTTTTTAAAATGTTGTTTACTATAAAAAAACAAGTTATTAAAAGTTACGTAAAAAGATTCACGATTTATTTCTATATATAATCGACACACAAATCGTCACAAACCACTAGTTTGCATTGTCTTCAAATTTTTAACAATTTAGCTACTATAGGTCTCAGAAAGTGCAAATTTAATTAAAAATGTTGATTTCAATGACCTAATTTGACCAAAAAGTGGGACTCATTATTGTGGGATCACCCATATGTATTACTACCATGTGCCAAGTCATGTTGATTCAACATAATTACAAGAAGATCCAAATAGGAGGAAATAAATTCCTTAGAATTAATGAGAGGAAATTGCACATGCATTTGCCAAGAAAATTCAGCAAAGCAAGCACAAGGAATATCTTATTTGTTAGAAGGGTAAAGGGACAAAAGAATACTTTGGATTTTTTAATCAGAAGTCAACTTGAGTAGTTAAATTAGTTTTTGGTGTAGTCATAATTTTGAGTCCTGTACTCAAATTATTTTACTTGGGATATCTAATGCAAGAGCATCCTAGAAGTCATACAATCTTACATCACCAAAAATATTATTTTGTTGATTTTATTTTGTGTGTGGGCACTCTTTCTATGCAAAATATATGTTTTAATGTCATTGTGTTGTCTTATATTTTAGACAATTAGTAGAACCTTTACATCTTTTATACTTTGCATAATTTGTTTGCATCTTATGTAAATTATTATTCACTCACGCCCTATATAATTAATTTGTGCACCTATATAATTAATTTGTGCACACTTATATACACACTTATATGTTTATATGTTAGATTGACAATAATTATATTAACTTAGGTTTACACCGCATTTTACATGTTATCATCCAAACCTCTATGCAACCTTTTCTCACTCATACATTATTATGCAAAGTTGATAAACTCCTTTAAATTGTAGCATGGATCCCTGCGCAAACTTGTATTTATGCATAATTCCGTATCATATTATTTTGATATATTCAAATCTCTATGCCAAGTTCATTGATACTGCAAAATCATGAGTTTAGATTTGAAGTGATGGCAAGTCCAATTGTTTGTAGTTGCCTAAGTTTTCACTCTATTTCTATAATTAATCAATTATCTAAGTAGATAAATTCCTTAAAGTATCGGTTACCTATTAGATCTTGACACTCGGCAAATTCATCTCAGGTTTATGTGAAGTCCAATGATGATTTTATTAATGGGTTTGGATTTTATTGGGGTGATCTTAATGGGTTTAGATTTCTAAGTGTTCCATTTTCTCCTAGTTTTTCATTTTAGATGGACTTTTGCCCTGTGCAAGCGCATTAGCATGGTTTCATATCCATAGTTTTGGGAAGACTGCTTAGATATATAATATTTTTTTTAGATGGACCCAGTTAAACTTTCATTCATAGTCAATGGGTCTTTGGTCTGTTGTAGAAGTTGAATGGTTTTGAATGAGTCTACAGGGATCAAATCTTACTGAATGCAAAGCTCCCACATTATAAGGGAAGAGCTTTCAGCCTAGCTCCCACATTAGATAGCTAAAACAAATCTGAATTTGATATAAAACTTTCAATAAAAATTTTAAAAAACAAAAACTTTCATTGATGGCGGCTGATGGAGCCAGCTTCTCATGTGCATATCCCTTACCCCCCACATGGTGGAAGAAATGTATGTCCCACCCATACCCTACTACAGAAAGAAGTTGACCTCAATATCGTTGTTGGTCTGGTTATTCTCGTCCCTGCTCTCTAATGGATTGGTTCATGGATATGAGTTCTAGCAAGTTTTCTAAAGTCCATGGGTGCAGGTTAGATAAATATCGAATGGAGTTGGAGCCAGTGAGCTGGGTTTGGTTGCTTTCGGGGAAGGGAACGCACTGTAATGGTAAGGGGCGCCAAATTGTAGGGGTTTGTTAAAGAGTATGGTATAGCCAGATGAGAAGCCCTACCTAGATAGTTACATTTGTAGCTCTACCTGAACGAAGACACATGGAGTTGCAGATCTGTCAACATCCCTAACACATTCTCATCCTCCTCCTACCCCTTCCCCGCTACAAATAGGACCTACTCTACAGTGGGCCCACAACCGCTTTTTCAATTATTTGATGGTTCCCCGGCGATGCCTAAAGATCTTTTTCCCAACATTTTAATAGAGAACTGAGGCTCGGTTTACTTCACGAATCAATTCATTTGTTGACTCTGCGGGGCATACATAAAGTATATGATGTCTCTTCTGGGCGAAGAAAGGGACCAACTCTCCAAGAAAGAGTTTTTGAATCCATGAGGAAAGGCTACGCTAATTCAGTAGATCCTGCGATTACTGAATGATTACTATAGGGCTATAGGGTAGCACACTGGCTAGAGTGCCAGTTTTGAATAACTATTCTGGCTTTCACATTATCAAAAGCAGCTTGGAGTAACGAGGTGTTCGGTTGTTTAGACCGGGGAATACATTAATTAATAGTTGATTCACTGCATAGAAAAATCTTCCTTCCCCTCCATTGGGGCAGGGCCATGACAGCGGGGATACTCCCATAATAGATGGCAGTGATAAAAGCAGGTACGCCATTCAACATGTCGAGTTAGGTTGGGCGTTGAGGATAATTAGTTTCTCCAAAAGAGAAATATTAGGGGAGCTAAAATTCGGGCAAAAGAAAATATTGGGGTAAAGATCATCTTATACTGGGCAGGAAGGAATCCTTCTCTGCATCAACTATAGTCTCCCGCTGTTACAAGTAGTTCTATTTTAGAGTAGAGTTTCTAACCGCCAAAATGGATTAATAGAAGTATATGAACTATAGTCAGGGGGTGGACAGGTCAGGGAAACAAGATTAGATATGGATTGCCTCTCCTCCCACCGATCCCGCAACTATAGAAAGGGTGGATAGGGTGCCCGAAGCTGGCATCGATAGAATGGATTATTTGAGAGGTCCCAACAGATTGGCGAGACACAACCAACCAGACAGCCCCCATTATAGAGTAGGGCGTGAGTAATCATGTTTTTCTATCTGCATTTGTTTCATTCTATTTCAGGCAAATAGCAGCCACTCATGAAGATATGGATTTCATGACACCCACCTCTTTGAAATAAAAATATTTAGGCTCCTTGCCAGCCACTGCGTAGGTTCTCCTAGCTCCTATTACTAGAGTTGACCTTCAACCTTCCATAATCTGTCCTGAGTAGATTTTACTTTCATGAACACAACCCTAAGCTTAAAAGTAAGATTTTGTTTTAGAAATTCAAGCAATGGTTAAGACCCAAAGACATCAAGTAATTAATTATAGAGGGGGCATTTCACCACCCATCTTGATTGTGAGACACTAGTCAACTTCCAAATGTATTTGTATGAATTATGCTAATGTTGAAGTTAGGAGTGCACAGATATACTTTTCTTATTTATCAATAGGTTTTGTTTTAAGAACTTAAATATAATTCAAAGAAGAGTCCTAAGACTTAAATTGCTCACTATATGTTAAAAGGATTTTTTTCCAAGAGAAATTATGAAGGTATTTAGCTAAGTTACCCCAATAAATTGAAATCTCAACAAGTCATGAAACAATTGTATGAGGAATTGGGAAGAGGACACTCTTCAAAAAACTCCACTACTGATAAGATTTTGTGAGTAGGGTATGATTAGCTCTTAGTATTTAGAGATGAACATGTGCATGTGAGGAAACACTGGCCACTTCAAACACATACAAAAATAGATGAGTTTGATGCCTTTGCAATCGGTCATTAAAACTTCCTTAGTTTTAATAGGTTTGAATTTTATTTATGTGACAAGTTCCAATTCTTCTAAGAGACAAATTTGTACTAACTACAATTGATTATCACGCGTAGTGTTCAAATCAATTGCAATTAAATCTTGTTCTATAGAAGAGGTCATCAAATCTGTAGAATAAGATTTGTTAACAAGATTGGGTGCATTGTATGAGGAATTGGGAAGAGGACACTCTTCAAAAAACACCACTGCTGATAAGATTTTGTGAGTAGGGTATGATTGGCTCTTCGTATTTAGAGATGAACATGTGCATGTGAGGAAACACTACCCACTTTAAACGCATGCAAAAATAGATGAGTTTGATAACTTTGCAATTGGTCATTAAAATTTCCTTAGTTTTAATAGGTTTGAATTTTATTTATATGACATGTTCCAATTCTTCTAAGAGACAAGTTTGTATTAACTACAATTGGTTATTGCACATAGTGTTCAAATCAATTGTAATTAAATCTTGTTCTATAGAAGAGGCCATCAAATCTGTAGAATAAAATTTGTTAACAAGATTGGGTGCACCTTATTCATTATTTTGTGATAATGATCACACTATTCATTCTATTCATTCTATTGATTTTTTTAGTAGACTTATGATCATTTATCTATTTTAAATTTTTCCTCAATTTATTACCATCAAGATAATGAAATGACTAAGTCCAAAAAAAATCTTTTTAAGGTAATTAATAAGAACCCAAGATATTAGGGTGGTTTGTTAAAGTATGCCATGTGGACTAATAAAACCAAATGCAAGGATGCTTTTACAATATCCCCTCATTATTAGTATATGGGAAAGAATCTTTATCTCTAGTAAATCTCATGCTCACCATAAAGATTGTGACCAAGTGTGCAATCATTTGGTGAATGTCCTATAGATGGAGGAATTAAGAGAGCAAACATTACAAAAGTCTAGCATGCATCAAGCAAATTACATATTCTAAGAATATGAAGTGTTTATTTATATTTAGATTATTTATAGTTGAATGAAGTTTAAACTTAATTTAAGAGATTGAAGATTTTCTTTGGGATATCACTCAAACCATACACATAAACATATTTTGGTGTTCCTACATGCATAAGTGTAAGTTGTAAAAAGACATTGAATATATTTTAAATATGAAATTCTTTATTTGTCATCTATGTAATTTGAGCCCTTGAACAAATTTTCTATAATCCATGCAAAAAGCTACATGGATGATTACTATAACTCCACTATGGCTATGGATGTCTAGTGACAATGGAGCAATACAAGGAATTCACTCAAAGTGTAGATGACTACTAATAATGGAGCAATGTGCAATTAGTAAAGCATGACAAGTCTTTGGTTATGAAAATAAAAATAAGAGACTAATGTTACAAAGAGAGTTCTTTGTCTTCAATTTGGTATCTTAAATTCATATTTCTTTTGAAGTGTCAAAATAACAAATTAATAAACTTGGCACACAATCTTAGATTTTCACAAGATTAATATATCTACTCTAAATTAACTATTGTAATTGGTCTTAATGATTTTGATTGTTCTTTTTTGGGTATATGTAAAATCAAATACTCTATGGTTGTTTTAAATACATGTGTATTTATTCCAAAAAGGTTATTTGTTATATTCGACATCCAAAATTTTCAAATTGAGGCCATTGCGAATTGGGAAACAATTTTTTTAAGTTTTGGTTAATTTTCAATAAGTTTTCGGATATTAGGTTATTATCATTTCTAGGTTTCTCTTATTATTGTCCACACCAATGAACACTTCAAAACTCCAAGATCTTGAGATTGTGACAAGTTAATGGTCCCTTAGATTTTTAATTGTACTATTTCATCATCTATGTTTTAAGTTTTATGTGTTTGTAATATTTTCACTTTCCTTTATGTTCTTTTAATCATGTTTTTCCTTTATGTTCTTTTAATCATGTTTTTCCTTGGATTATCAAAATATGTGCTCTTTATATGACCATTTTGTGTAATGCACTTTTCCCAATTCCTTACATTAGTCCACGTCCTTAATTTGACCATTTTACCTTAAGTTTATCTTCACTAAGATTTTTACAAGCTATCCACTTTACTCTCAATTTTAAGTTCCCTCTAGAAGTTCACTTTCAAGTCCATTTATTCTTTTCCTTGAGAAGGTCAAGAACTTGAGATCCCAAAATTGTGACAAGTGTCACAATTTAGTTTCCCAGACTTGGTTTCCTCGAGGCCAAGGCCTTAAGGTTCTAAATTATTTGGTCCCTAAAGTGATAAATGATTTTATCATGTTTTCTCAAGCCCAAGATTTGAGTGGATGTGGTGCTTGATACTTGAGTTTCCCAATACTGCTAGTAAAGGATGTTTGAACTTGAGTTCAATTTAACTTAGGGCTTAAAGTTGATTATCTTTAAAAGTAATTATGGTTAATCAACTTTCAACACTCTCAATGAATAAGGTTTACATGCCTTATGCATCTTGAAACCCCAAGAAACATGACTCGAGGAATGTTTAACTAAAGTGTGGCTAGAGTATTGAATTTAGGAAATTAATTTTTCTTAGTGTCATTTATTGAGATTTGATAAGTGTGCACCATGAGATTTTTTAAGTTAGATTATTTGTTTTAATGCTCATTTAGTTGTAAGCGTCTTGTTTTCAAAATCAAATCTTGTTGAGAAAATCTTTGATGCTAGCACATATGTCTATAACGTCAAGAAATTTCCACTAAATTTTCTTCACAAACATTTGCTTTCAATTGCAATGTAGCTAGTCTTCCCTATTTGTGTGAGCTAAAGGTCTCAAATGGAATTAAAACAAGCATGGCTCTAAAAGTAAGGCTCAAGAGGTTTCTTACATGACTACAAAAGTAAGCAAAGACCAAATTCATCTCAAAGTCACTCAACAACAGATAAGTATAATAGGCTTTATTATGCTTTCAAGGATGTAAATGATGCCCTAAAAGATAGCACACAAGCATAGTCAAATCTTGATGTTCACATCAAAAGTGTTGGGACTTCATTTCACCATAATGTATCTATAAAACCTAAAGTTTTTCCTTGCCCTAATACCCTAAGAGACATATTTCATCATTTGAAGTTCCAGTGGGGAATGCTATATTTTGTGAGTGGAAATAAGTTGTTAATCTCTCAAGTGTGGCTTTAAAATAAATGTTAAAAATTCCTACACCCTAACTCCAAAATATGACTAAGCTCATTGTATGACTAAATCAAGGATGAAAATGATTCAAACATCTTTGAGGTTATGAAAGAGAAGTGCAAGGCCCCTAAATATTTCAAGAGGAAAGCAAAGGCTTCCTAATCCAACCAAACATTTCATCTCAATGATCAAAGATTTGCTAGTTTTACTCTATAGAGTATATAGTGCTACTTCAAAGGACCATGTGAACCTAGGTTGGGTACCATTATTGGATATCATTCTTACAAGGATTTAGTGCAAAACTAGGGAAGAGTCATCACAAGGAATATGGATTAACAATTTTCCAATTCTAAAAAGGGAGGTGATTTCTTCATGTATTCTTATTTCATTGATCCTATTTATGCTTCCCTACAATACAACTCATAGATCTTCCCTAATTGGTCCCCACAACTAGATTTACTTATACATATAGTTTTGGACAATAAGGTTGAGATAAAGTACTCCAATAAAAAGGTGGAAAAGACTAATCAATCATAGAAGGGTCAATGACAAGAATCTTGCCGCCACCACTATGAAGGAGAATATGCCTAAATGAACCCAAGCCAAAGGAAGAATTAGAATATGCCAAAAAAATATTTGAAAGAGAACGCTAAAGAAATCACAAGCTTGATGCAATAGCTTCAAGAAGTGTAGACCCATTTGGATGAGTCAACTAATCAAGTTTTTCAAGTGCTCAAGTCCATTCACAATAATATTAAGCAGAGCCTAAGTTATTTTTTGCCCCATTACTACTAGGAGGCCACATTGCAAAGGTGAACAACATTAAATTCCAATAGGACTCTATATTCAAACTCCGCTAGACTTCTAAAAGAAAGTGGATTTGATCTCCCTAGTAAAAACCTATGCATGTTTAATATTAATTATTCTATCTAATGTCAAAATTGAAATGGTAAGGCGAACTATAAGGGCAGCCAAATAGAATATGTCCCAAAAGTATGAGCTAATTACAAAGGATTTACAAGTCTGGAATAAGTCTTGAACAAGTCTTCCCCATAGTGAACTTCACAAAACTATAGGACAATCAAGGACATCTAATTGCACTAGCAAAGTTTGACTCCTTCATGGGAATCTTTCCTAATTTTGTTTTGTAAAGAGATGTTAAATGCTAAACCAAGACACCAAATTCAATTCAAAGCTTTATTTTGGCCATAATGTCAAAGAATGCAGAGAATTCAATAAGACATGAAGCTAGTGACAGTAATAGCAAGCAATTATAAAGGACTTCAAAATGCTTCCGTTTGTGTGATAGAAATTCTAAAGCAAGCTTATAAGCCCTATCCAGCAATGTGTAACTTGTGTGTTCTTCCCCCAAGATGCAACTTGTGTGTTGTTCTTCCAAGGAAGGCCTAAAATCAAAAGAATCTGGTTTCCTTGTATCCAAAATAGGTAAGGAAGTTTAAGTTTAACATGTTACTCAACAACACATTGGTGATCAACTTCTAAGGGAACCTATCGAGAAATTCAATGAGAATGCATTAAAACTGTTCATAGGTTTTAACAGACATCATAGGTTTTAACGGACATCAAAACAAAAATACACTCTTCTATATTCAATTTTTTTATTACGTTATTACTAATAAGCAAATCTAGTGCGGTCTATCAAGTCTCATCAATTTCGAAGGCTTCTTCGGAGTGCATTCCTTTACAATTCATAAGCTTGATCATTTAAGTTCAGTTAAAAAAAAATTGAAGTAAATGAGCATTTGGGCATATTTGAAGTAAGTACTTTCGAATATGGAGACAAGATAAATGTCAGTAAGAATGTGATAGGCCTCAAGGTGGAGCCACATTCTAAAGCATGTGAGAGTGCACAATTTTGGAGCTATGGATATTTTTTAAGCACAATGGTCCTTCATAAGAAAAAGTGTTTGGTCGACAAACTTTTGTTGTGCAGACTCGAATTGTTGCATGCAACATCTTGGATCAAACTAGTTGAATGGTTTCCGTTTTAAATTGACAATTCATTGTCTACTTTCAGACACATTGGGAGTCTTGCCAATATGCTTGCACTTTTGCTTTCAACTATTATTGCTTCATTTCAATTGACACCAATTCCTTAGTGAAAAGTGAAATTAGATTCTTGGAATGAAATGTTTATCTCAGTTAATAGATTTGTGTTTAAAAAGTCGATAGAAGATATATCTGTTTATATTAAAACATACTCGTATAAATCCAAATCCAAAATTCCCCAATAGGCATCCATGAACTTTTTGGTATTCAATCTAAACAAAAATACAGGCAATGCCAAAACATTGGAAATGATATGTATCAGCAAATTTTAACCCCAGATTTGCAAGGATACATACTAGTTTATCATACTAGCACTTGCACCGGAGGGGGTGCAAGGGTTACGCCGATAGAAAAATATAGAGAAGTAAGAAGGGGAGAGACATGCAAATTATCATTAGCAAAGGTAACAATGTTTGACATTAGAAGATAGTAGTAGGTAAATATACAATGTGATTATACAATGTTTGAATCTCAATAATAGATTGAGAACATGAATCATTACATTTTTTTTGGAATAGATGGATATATTGCTTGATGTTTGCTTCAATACTGTTGTTGTTGTAGGACTGTACATGGAATGTAGTGTTGGGTGCATGGAATAAACGGATTGGTCAATGGAAATGCAAGGTATGGAAAGGATGGTTGGGGGTGTTATTTGGAGTGCGTGTGGGTATCTAGAGAATACTTGTATAATGGTGGTGCAGTGAATGATTATGATCCATATCAAGAAATTTACCACAAGCAGGTGTAAGGTGTAGATCGAATGTCAATCAAGATTAGGAGGATTCAGAATGTGGGGGGTGATGGGTAAACATGGATTTGGTAGGTGGTACACGGATGAATTGATTTAATTTGGATAAGGTGGATGGAGTGTTGGATCTATTGTGGATGGACTAAGATGCGTGTACCTCTTTTGCCACATGTAGCTGTTGTTGTTTTTTTGCAATCTCATTGAGATGTAGACATCTCGATTA
Organism: Sequoia sempervirens; assembly: GCA_007258455.2. NCBI lineage: Eukaryota > Viridiplantae > Streptophyta > Pinopsida > Cupressales > Cupressaceae > Sequoia > Sequoia sempervirens. Next base: position 407,942 of record VDFB02010190.1, read on the forward strand.
GGGAGCCATAAGAGTCCTTATGATAAAGTGTTGTTGTCAACGCATGGTTATTCTAAGATTTGGATATCATGGATGTCCCAACTTATGATGGTGTACATTAACAGTTGATGGTTTGGATTTTCTTTTTCCAAACTTGGGAGGCAAGCAATGGTAGGTGGATTTGGTGATTTGTTTGGGCCAAAATGTGTGCATATGTCTTTTTTGGTTGCTATTGAAGCTTTTTTGTGCACCATTGGACTTTATTTGATGGAAGTGCTTCCATTCTTGATTTTTTCCCCATAGTTTCTTTTACTAAAGCTTTGTTGTGCACTATTGGACTTTATTTGATGGAAGAGCTTCCCTTTTTGATTTTTTCCCCATAGTTTCTTTTTACTGATGGAGATTAGTAGGGATGTTTTTGTGCTGTATTTTATGGTATCCATCTGCATATTATTTGTTGAATTTTTTGAATTTATTTGTCCCTTTATTTTTTTTGGTGGATAGGATGATGTGTGAATCATGGTTGAAGGTATGAACTGTGGTAGCATTGATAGCAGCTTGATCATAAGGACTCTACAGTCTCCCAAATGTTGACTCTTTTTTTTTTGTGGAACAGCTACATGTATATTTAGAAGTAAGCATCTCATGGGTGGATGGAACAGTAGGTGGTATATGTATATGGTTTATTGGATGTTTGGATTCTTGATGGTTGATTTTGCGTGGTATTGCTTGAAATATGCTTTGGTTCATGTTCTTGATATGGATCAATTTGGTAGTATGGATTGTATGCAAAGGGGTTTGTTGTATTTTCATGGAGGGATGGGAAGTGGCTCAATATTGTATTGAATGTGATACAGTCTTTGTATGCCTTAAAAATGACCAATACTTTAGGAGGATTCGCCAGCTTGGAGCAACTAGCTGTAGGAGTATACAAAGTTGGAACATCCACTTGCATGTGATTGCAAATGCGTCAGCTTGGAGAAACCATTTGTAGGAGTATATGAAGCTAGAACATCCACCTGCAGGTGATTGCAAATGCTTGGTAAGTATAGAAATAATAGTTTCTATGTATATCAATATGGTAAGGTGAAGATAAAAGAAAAACAAATATAGCTTTCTTGAGGGACTGGGGTGTTAATGTATGTGTACCTGTACTCATCATAAAGAGAGAAGACGTAGTCGAAGCTCTTCTTTTTTCCTGATAATTGTGAAGGGATTATTCTTCATTCTTGAGTATCGATCAAAGGTAAATGGTGGGTCGATCCTAAGTCCGTGTATTGATTTAACTCTAGATATAGCTGTAAAAGTTAATCCTTGTCTTTCTTTTTTTCCTATATCGATTGTTGCTCTTTCGATTGTCATTCCTTGGGATTTATGTATTGTAATCGCCCATGCACTACAAAGTGGTAATTGCCTCTGAGCACCTAGTGATATGGGTGATATAGGAATAGTTTTTGGGGCATGGATGCTCCAAGGAGGGCCATTGTAAGTATCAAATTTTACTACCACATATAATGGTAAATCTAGTGGTTTGGAGCTTTCCATGTATACAATATCTACAACTTGTCCAAGAGAACCATTTACAAGGCCTACTTGAGTCCATAGGTTTGTAGTTAGCATGATGCGTTGGCCTTTACAGAGTAGGAGTTCATGGGGAAGCTTGTCAGCATCATTGTCGATCTTTGATGGTAGGGTTGTTTTTATTGCAATACTAAGTGCAATAGGAAGATGTAATAGCTGTATCATTCTTTTGTTGTGTGTTCCAACCAAGTCATTGGTCGGGAATAGGTGCATTGCTAGGTCGAAAGACTTGTTTTCTTTGTGTGATAACTCTTTGTTTGTGCGACGCATTAGTAGCTCCCAATCTTGTTCAGTCGGTTCTGCATTACGGATGTTTTGTAGAGTTCTTCAAAAGTCAATTTGAGCTTGTGTGTCTCCATGTTGTCGAAATATTTTTTCTAGTGTGATAACAATAGTGAATTGTTCCCAAAGGGATTTCGCATCTGTGTGGGCGACATATATAGGTTTGTCCATTACAGGAGGTAGCTGTGCAAAGTCACCTACAAGAATGATAGATCTTCCACCAAAGCATAAGTGTTGTTGGTGGGGGAAAGCCTCGCATAGCCTAGTATCAATTTTTAAGAATAATTTTGGGCCTAGAAAGCTTAGCTCATC